>VDFB02281492.1:1072044971-1072098305 GCA_007258455.2 Sequoia sempervirens | reverse complement strand
ACCGAATCTATGAAGCAGCAAGAAATTATTGAATGATGTATTACTGAAAACGAAGTGCAAAGATGCAAGATGCACTCTCCCAACTACCAAAACATCCAAGTAATCGCCAAACAACCCATCAGGCCAAATCTGGACTAAGTGATAAACCTGGGATAGATACAGAAAAAGTGCATGACAACAACATAGAGCTCCTTAATACCTTTCCAACGCCGCAAACGAGGCGAAAATTGGACATCGTGGCAAAAAGTTATGAGCTCAGAAGTCCAAAAACATCTGACTTCAAACAACAATAAATGCAGTAAAATAGTAAAATACTGAAAAATAAACTGCACCAAATGAAAAATAAAGTGCATGCAGGTGATCTTGGTTTTCTAACAGAATTAGTTGTTTATCAATAATATCAACTATTTGAAGCATGAGATAACTACAACAACATTTCACAGTATAAGATAGTCATTTATTTGAAATTTGTAGCAAGCTCTAGGTAAAGGAAAACAAATACTAAACCATACGAATAAGTACAACTTAGATCAGTGCCATATATCCATTGGAGGAGTCAAATTTATAAGTATCTAAGGGTTTATGACAGATTTAACACATAACATATAAGATCCTTGATAACATTGCTTTACAATCTCATCAATATGTATTCTAACCCAATACTACTTATCAAATCCTTATACAAAACATATCCACCTACAATCCCATTCAAGTATTTTAATTAATTCCTTTGAATTAAACCAAAATAGAATCATATACACCACAATAGTGAGATGGATGAAACAACCCTTAGTTATTTCATTCAAAGTTCAAATATGCATGTACAATGGAGAGACATGAGCTTGAATTTTCATATCAACTCAAATGCTACTATTGTTGTACAACATTAAATATCTATGAATTCAAAACCTATTACAAAATGACTCAAAACCTAAAATTGCATTTTTCCCTAAACCATCGACTTTTACATAATTCTTTTCTACAACGTCTCACCTAGACTCCTAATTAAAAATATCTAACTTGCTAACCCGTACTTCTAGCCTTGGAAATTCTCTTATAGAAAAAAGAAGGAACAAACAAGCATCGGGCCGTAGCACATCGGTCACCAAACAATTGGATCAGCTTTGTGATATTCCAAAAATTTGTTAAATAATCTCCCTGTGAGAATCTCTCTTTGTTCATCAGTCTCAGAATAGTGATGCAAAGAACAAAAACTTCCGCAATCAGCAAGACCTAGATCATTACCAAAACAAAACTGAATTTGTTGTAACTACAGCGTTTGATTTGTCAACCGCTATGTTCTACTCTTTTCCTCTTCCTCGCTAAATACATTTACCCATTTCTAGTAATTTTCATACAACAAATCAAAATGATCACCTCATTCACCTTGACACTATAAGGTTTGTACTTAACTGCCACCTAATTCGCTTCTCTTTCAAAAGAATCCAAGAATGAGCCGGTGCTAATGATTTTGTCCATACAGCTCACCAACAAATCATAATCTAAGTTACCCTATTTTTTAGGGTTTTGTAGTCTAAACATGATATAAAGTGGCTCTTACACTTTTTGTGATTACTGTAGCTTGTGTAAGAGGCCCCATGGATACTGTTGTAATTGTACGATGCATGAATAGGGCGTAGGATGAGAAATAAAGAATGTATAGTTGTTGTCCTCAATAGTTTTGTGAAGAAAAGTATGTGAAATGAGAGGTTCAAGCCTAGGTTTCAACAAAACATGTATGAGAGATCTGATTTTATGAATTTTTATCCATGTACAGACCTAATGGGTTGTTTCTGAACATTGAATATAAATGATATACATACACATCGCCACACACACACACACATATATATGTATGTATGTATGTATGTATGTATGTGTGTGTGTGTATTTTTAAATGTAAATGTAAATGCAATTACTGGATGCTCTCCTAGAACAATAAATGCAACATATCATTAAAGAAATCTATATCTATGTATATAAATGTGTATTTCTAAATGCAAGTGTAAATTCAAAGAGCATATGGTTTTGTAGTGTTATAGATACAACATATCCATAAATTAATGTAATTGAAATTCTGAAGTCTTCAACACATATAATATGAAATCGATCAAACTATTAAACTACATGAGAAATAAATGAAAACAGTAAATGCATATGTATCTGTATTTGTAAATGTAGGTGTAAAATAAATAAGAATAGTGAAAATTATAAAAGAATACAAGGAAAGGTCTCCTCCCTTTTTGGTAGTGATAACCTCCTCCACACACAACCCTTAAAAATTATGAATAGAGGAATATAATCTTTGAAGAACTCAAAGTTGATTCTCTCCTACCTGATGCAATTAGTCATTTTATCCTTACAAACATTTATAGTGATTACTAGAGGCACATAGACCAATACTTCATAATAGAAGAATTTGATCATACTTTTCCAATGATGGAATTATGAGAAAACCTTAGGTTAAATGAATAATTCTAGCTAAGTTCTTTAAATCATGTCCAACCATATAAGAGAAGACCGTCTATGTGTACCTAGATACCATGGAGAAAGGCTCTTTTCTTTCATCAATCATCCTACCTTAAAACATACCAAAAGTCTCCTACAAATTAGACATAGGAAGATTTAAGATGACTTAAAAAAAAATTATTGCCAAAGCATAAACTTATGATGACTTAACCAGGCCTAGTACACACTCCCTCCTCATTAACCACTTAGACATATGGAAATGAAATGTAAATTTGCTGCTATTTTTAGTCATGTAGGTGTCCAATAAACCACTTGGTGGTGTTTCCCTTCAAGTTTATTTACTTGAATGAAGGAAAAAGTCCTTTGATTACAATTAGAGAATACATTTGAGGCCTTGGTTGTGTAACTGGTGGACCATAGTCACATTTAATACTTGTTACAAAGTTTGGGAGTTAAAACGTTAAGTAGATTTGATTTGTGATGGACACATTTGGATGGTATTAACAATAACTTGCAATCTATCAAGACTTGATTACCTTATAACCTGTGAAATTCTAGCGATGAAATGATAGATTAATCATAATGTCACCTTAGGATCACATCACCATGAAAGTACTTCATCCAACATCCTTATGAGTGTAGGTACCACCAAATAGGTATTTGTTAGATCTTTCTTCCTCAAGTGAGGGAAATTTAGGAAGAGAAGAGGAAATCGAGACATGTAGTATGTCTAAAAGAGGGAGATCAACTAGAGGTCAAAAAATTAGAAGAAAAATTTGTAAACGCATGGAATTTTTTCTTGCTGAAGGGGGGTCATGTTCTTATGATGATGAGAGCATAAGTGAAATCAAGGTTCCCTTGAGGTACAAACATCTACGAAAACAATGGGTACCCAAGGAACTTCCTCCAATAAACACTGATTTTTGTGTCAACAAGAGGATATATCGCATAGCACCATCGTCATTACATGGTTTGGGCCTATTTTGCATGGACGACATAAAGGCCTGTTATGAATAAGTTACTGAATTGATGGAGTATGTCGGACCCTGTTACAATTACAAAAATTGGATGCAACTAGTTTGATATACACGAAGTATGCATAGGTATGCACTGTAAACAAATTATATATAGCTAAAAGATAAAGATCAAAATAAAGGAGTGGCTATGTATATTGACAGAAGGCCAAAAGCATCAGGGAATATTGTAGGGTTTATAAATAGTACACAACCTGGGTCAACAAATAAGCAACCGAATTGCATATTCGAGGCACGCGAGGGAAACCGTGTATTCGTATGTTTGATAAAATCAATAACTGCAGGGGAAGAGTTGCTAATTGATTACAATTTGAATCGCTTAGTTACAAACACAATTACTATGGGGGTGGTACGTACTATGTACCATTTTACCCAACCTCCAATTAATGACTCCAATATACCATTTTATTCTTATGTTTTTTGTCGTAAGTCTATTGGTTTCATTTCGGTAATATTTTTTTATATTTAATTTTTGTCACAATGGGACATTGATCGTATGGAGAAGGCTCTGGCCTAGAGTACAGATCATGATGTATCTTCAGGTGCTTCTACCCAACAGGTTTACCTCATTGTAATTGTACAAATTAGATATGAGAAAAATGTTTTATTATTATGTTGTTTTCATAAGTTTATTGGGTTAATTTCAATAATGTTTTAATATTCTTGTTACAGTTGACTGATCAAGGAAAGGCACCAATAGTAGATGAGAGAATCCATAGGGAGGTGCAGTCAATATTATGTGATGATGACATCGCTTATTCAAAAGCCTCCTCTATATGATAAGGGAAGACTCCAAAAAAATGCAAATGAAGAAATCCTGTTGTTATTCATAGTGCCTCAAATAGATGAGATAAGAGAGAGGGTTAAAATATTGACTCAGAGATCACAAACTTGCAAGTAAGCTGTCATGATATCTTTAATTATAACATAAGTTCATTCATGGTTTTATATTTTGTACTCTTTTATGCCATGAACTAAAATATGTGTTGTTTTTATAGGGTTATTTGACTCCTCATGATGCTCCTGGCCATGATCAGGGTATCGCAAGTGCTTCCCGAGGAGTAAGGGTTGGCGCCAAGTGTCCATCCCCGATCTTCCCACGATACATCACATCATCCACCCCATCATCCGCGGCTCATATTATCGGCCCCAAATTTCGGCAACACATACCATGTAGGCATCCGTTAGTGCACCCTATGGTGGCGAACACATGCCAAAACATGCGTTAAGACATGTACCTGGGGATGCAGAGGCCACTAGTACTAGTGATATTTTAGTAGCATTTCCTAGATCTTCCCGTATTACTAGTACGAGAACATTTCTAGTTGCATTTGTGGTGACCAAGGATTTCATTCCCATTAAGATAGAGAAGGTCCCATGTACTTTAAAATGTTTTAATTATTATTATATATAAATCCCAATTGAAATTTAATTTTATTACATCATTTTTTAGACTATTGATCCCATGATCACGGTAGAAAATGATATTTTTATAAACATCTAAGTGATATTACATTATTCTTCGCCCACCTCATAATGCATTACAATGGAATGCCCAAAATCAAGATTTAAAAGATGAGCTCATTAACCGCTTAGTTGTGCTCTTCGGGTGATAAAACATTCAACTCAACCAAGGTCCTAAGAAAGTCGTGGTACCTATCTAAAAGCACATGTGAGGGACCAATATAGGTCACATTTAGAGAAGAACAAAAGTATGAGTGTCCCCTACATGATTCAAGAGGGAGTGGAAGGACTCAAAGTCGATGGAAAGGAGAAGGCTGAAAAGAAAAAAGGAAAGACACCACCGGGCCAAGGAAGGTATGTGATACTATCAACAATGTAATTATATACTGATTACTCTTTCTTTTTACATAATCTAACATATTTCAAATGTTTTATAGGTTGCCCAACACATCGAAGGCAACAAAGGCAAGACTAGAAAAACATAGGCAACACAAACTTGGCTTTGGTGGTTATATGAAATTAGCCGCATGAATTGTAAGTATCAATAAATGAAATATAGTATCCAAATAATAAATTGAAAACAATTTTGGTTTTATCACACCATAGAAGAAAAATTCATGATCTTATGAAAAAATGTAGGGCTTGAATTCAACAGAGTTCCCACATAAGATGACCTAAAGATTTCCTTCCAACAAGGCTATGGATCTGTGGCTAAATGCCTAAGAGTCTTGACTAGGAAAGCACAACCTTCCACTGCATCCAACACGCAGGTAAATAAACTCAATAAAGTTTATTTAAAATTGAATACTTGTGCAATCTAGTCAATATTAATTTCCACCATAAAGTAATTACATGCCTATTTTTTTTAAACATTCAAGCAATGATAATATTGCACATGACATTGGAATGCAACCTGTTGAGGGTGGAGCACAACCTGCAGATGAAGGTCATGGTGTGCATCCCGATACTTTAGAGCATGTAGAGTGTGATCAACATGTTGAGCATGACCAGGCTATAGAAGATCAGGAACATGATGTGGCCCCATCAGGTAAAGAGGACCACTCTAAAGTTCTTTTAAACATATTTAATTGCAATTGGTGTATTAATTAATGTAACCTTTCATGTTTCAACTTTAGAGAATGTAGAGTGTGATCAACGTGTTGAGCATGATCAGGCTAGAGAAGATCAGGAACATGATGTGGCCCCATCAGGTAAAGAGGACCACTCTCATGTTCTCTTAAACATATTTAATTTCAATTGGTGTATTAATTAATGTAACCTTTCGTGTTTCAACTGCAAATTAGGATTTAGAGGGTGTTCAACATGTTGAGCATGAGTTTATAACAAAAGTTTAGGAACATGATCTGGACCCATCAGGTAAAGAGAACCACTCTAATGTTATTTTAATTAATGAAATACTTGTAACAATAATAATAAAACATATCAGTTTAATATTTCTTTCTTATTGCAGCAGACCCCCCCTTGCAGCAGCGTTCACGTCATGAGCAGACGACTAGGCATACATTAAGATCACGAGTAGAGGGAAGAACAAATAAAGGGGGGACATATTGATTTAGAAAATGATACTCCACTTCAACTTTATGTAGCTTTAAAAAAGAAACAAAAAAAAATGATTGTAATCATATCATGACAACCATATTTTTGATAATATGTAAAAACTGAAAGAATGAATAGTATATGTTAATGAATGAATGTGAATATGTTAATTAATGAATGTTATATGTTAATGAATGAATGATATATTTTATTAATGGATGAATAAATGTTATATGTTATTAATGGATGAATGAATGAATGTTATATGGATGAATGAATGATTAATGTTATATGATTGGGTATGGGGAATTGAGAGTGATGTGAGGGGGGGGAGGGGCCAAATGAGCTTCCACCGTCACGTGGTTGGCCCTATTAAGTAGAGAATATTAAACTATTCTCGAAACAAAGAGAAGCTCAATAAGGTAATGCACTTTTAAATATAAGAAATGCATCATTTGAAGCATCAAACCAATATGCAAAGATGAAAGAAAGTGCCAACTTTTCACTATGGTGGCAGAAAAATGATTCTTTATACCTTGAATCCATGCTCTACATCATAATTTGAAGTTGTTTCCATTCCAATGTTCTGAGTTTAGTTTGTTTGTATGGCTTTTGTATGAATACCACATTGTGTTGTGTGTGGATTTGGTTTCAAAGCTCTATTTCTTTCTATTTTTAGTGGTGACATAACTCTAAAATTTGACTTTTGTGCATAACAAGTTAGTGGAAAAATTGATAGCTCTAAAGGGTTTAGAGGCTTGATTGAGATAGATACACGGATATTTGGATCTTGTTGTTGATGGGAGGCTTTGACTTAACCATGAAATTTTGTACCATCTGCAGGTATGCAAAAGTTTCTCTACTTACATTCATTCTTGATCATAAATGTTGTAAATGATATTAATGCTTCAAACTTAAGATTCGTTTCATTTTTATAATGATCAAAATGTTATACTTTTCTATACATTCAAGAATTCTCTTGCCCCCTACCCTTTCTCTCTCCCCCCTCCTTTAAGAATTTTCTTTGTCATAAAATATTCACATTTTTGTCTCATTTACACAAATTTATCTGAAGCGCTAGGAGTGAATAAAGATATGTAAAATATGATGGATTATGTCTAAACAACAATTTTCCATCTTATAGATAATTAAATCCTTAATATTTGAATAGTTTAGAGCTCAAATAATGCTTGTATATGCATGTGTAGCAATAAGGGAGCCTATGTGAAGATTGAAATTTAAAACATCACTTTGGTATTTTTCCTTAGGCAATGAAATGATATTTTGAGTAATACAAACCTACACACACATTGATATTTTTTAGCATTGCATTGAAGAATTTGTTTTCTCTTATACCTACCCTTGGCTAGACATGGAGGTATATAATATTGGTTTCTGGGTTTATTCTGTAAGTAGTTAATTTCACAAAGGAAGACTAAAATCTTCTTAATGTCCTGTGTCAGGTGTGAAAGAATATGAATCACTTGCTGAAGGAACCATTTTGTATTCATCCAAAAACTGGTTTGTTCTTTTTTTATGTTTCTTGCATGTGTTTTTTTTAGGCTCTACAGATGTAGCTCAACTCTTTCCTTTGCACTTTTCATCTATTTTGATGATTACAGTAGATTGTCATAATTTTTCATGTAGATCTGTTTGTAACCTTATTTTCTACCAATCAATTTGCAAAACACTCACATATTAAGGACCATTTCACTAACTTGTAGTCATCCATTACTTCATATGTTGCAGGTTGTGTCTGTGTGCCAATAAATCCTGATGATTGTGAGAACTTTAATCCTACAAGTGTACCCAATCTTTCTCAAGCAAAAGTCTTACCTTATTTTATAGTACTTTAAATGGTTAATTGAAGGTGCTTCTTTAGATCTGAGATAGTTGAACCCTCGATTAAAATATGGTATTAGATGGGCAATATAATGATAAAACTAAGGTCCAGTGAACACAAATTACGAGCATAATTTACTGGACTATGAATAGTGTTACAATTATAATTATTTCTCCCTTTACCTACCTCTGCATTAATGAAAAAGATAAAAATTGGAAGTTCATTACATGTCTCATGTATGTGTTAGTATTTTAATTTTGTTTAAGTTGTTCAAGAGCTTGATTAGGTCAAGAATATGTTCTACAAGCTTTGTTCTCTTGACACTGCTCAACATTTTCCCTACACATTTTCTCTTCAATCTAGACATTTCTTAACTCCTTCCCTTGTTAGCCCTTGGTTGTTCTCAAGTGTAATTCTTTTTCTATGCATCTTGCAATTTGTATGTATGATCAGTCATCTCTTATGAAGCATGGATAACCTTTCATGGAATTGTTGTTGTAATTAGACAATTGCCATTGTGAGAATAATCATTTAATTTGTATGGAAGTAAGTCTTTTTCATATTATTTGACTTGGTATTGTAAACTTGTCTTTGCAGGATTCTCTCAGGGAACAGCAGAATGTGATGATAGGTAGAGTTTTTCTTAACTCCCTTCCCTTGTTAGCCCCCTTAGTTGTTCTCAATGTAATGCTTTTCTATGCATCTTGCGTTTGTATGTATGATCACCATCTCTTATGAAGCATGGATAACCTTTCATGGAATTGTTGTTGTAATTAGACAATTGCCATTGTGAGAATAATCATTAATTTGTATGGAAGTAAGTCTTTTTCATATTATTTGACTTGGTATTGTAAACTTGTCTTTGCAGGATTCTCTGAGGGGAACAACAGAACTGTGATGATAGGTAGAGTTGTTGTATCAATATATTGCTTATAGAATACTCTATGCAAGTAAAATGGAATGTGCAATGAAAATTGGTCTCAAATTCAAATCTCTCACCGATGGGCTGGCTTTGATGGTCATCGCCAAGAGTCTCCATGATGGTACATTTCAACGAATATTTTTAAAAAAAAAAATTGCATTGTTTCGTCGCAATTTCGACGAAAAACACCGACGAATCACCGAAAAGGTCCGACAAAGTTGTTATAGCTGCGATAAAGGCTTCATCATAAATCCTTGCCCAATTCATCACAATTTTGACGAAGTCCACCGATGAATCACAGAAAAGGTCCAATGAAGTTTCTTAGTTGCGACGAAGGCTTCGTCGTAACACCTTGCCCATTTCGTCGCAATTTCGATGAAGTACACCGACGAATCACAGAAAAGGTCTGACAAATTTTCTTAGCTGTGACACTTCAGAAGAGCCATTGCAATTGCATTTTGGTTGTAATTCGTTAGTGGATACACGAAGTGTTCGTCGATATTCTGACAAACATCTGAGTAATTTTATGATGCCGACGACTGATGAATCTACGCTATTATTTTGACGTTTAATGCATCGTCAGAATTTTGACAAAAAAATAGCGACAAAATTGTTTTCATCATTTCGTTTCTTTTCTGACAAATATTTGTCAAACGACTGACAAACGTTCATCGGAAAATGGAGCCAAATTCAGTAGTGTCAACTTTACATTGTAATTTTATTTTATCATAAACTCAATTATATAAAGCATTTATTTCTAATTATCAAAATACCTTTTTTTAACTGTAATAATTCTATTTTAATGTAGAAATTTTAATCAAAAACATTTATTGATCAAATTTAATCAAATGGACTAAATACCAAACAATACCTAACCACAAGGTGAAGTTGAAAAGCAAGACCATAAACGACATTGACAGACCAAACCAACCATACGGACAACACTAATAGGGTGTAAAAATCAGATACTCATCCTCTTCAAGGATGATGGCTGAAATAGGGGACCAAATGCTACCTCCGTTCAACAATTCCATTGGGTTTAAGGCACGCTCAGACCTATCATTTTAGGTGGAGTCAATGCCTAGTACCTACAACCTACAACAAACAAAATGGTTGAACATATATATATAATCATACAGTCAGGCACACCATGAAAGGAAAATTGTAGCATTGTAGGGCACTCACAAATGAGTGATGTGACACTGTTCCCCTTCACCAAGACACATCAAACAAGTAACCACAACAACGCATAACAATCAACTACCTAACAAACAAGATAAGAACAATCTCCAGATAATCACATAACAACCATAATATGATAATCACATAATGCTCATAATAAGATGAATCCACATAATCAAATAATTTCATAAACTAGTCATAACATAAGCATGAAACATAGTAATTAAAGTATCACCAAGGTGTCATCAAAATGTCATCATAGCAGAGAGTCCAACATCAAACAAAGTGTCATAATGTCTCAATCCAAACAAAACAACTATCAGTCTAACAAAGAACAAAATGAGGGGCACTATAGTATCAATCTCATATCCATTATTGTAAACCATGTCATTTTCATATAAATCAACCTCTTCTTTATTAACAAAAAAATTTAAAAAATTAAACTTTACCTCAATGTTTGTTGCAACTTTTGTTTCACCAGTTGTTAATGCAAGTCACTCCTCTATTGCTACAATCTACATTAATAAGTCACCTTCTTCTTCATTTGTTGTTTCTCCTTCAATTTCCTTATTCACTATCTTCCACATAAACTCTTATTCACTTTGTTTTCCCAAAAATTCTAATGTTTCCAAGTCCTTCAATGGACCTAACTTTGCTGCAACTTCATGATTATCTTCTACAACAATACTATCCTTTTCATGCACAAATTCATTTATCTCTTTCAAATCAAATTTTCTTTCACAAATATCATATGGATGAATATTTACCTGGATGTTTTCTTGCTTCTCTATTGCTGCCTCAACTTCACAATCACCATATTCCTTTATCTTTTCTTCATACAAATCAATACTTACATTGCAAAACTCAAAAGAAGGAGATAATACCTCTATTTTTGCTGCTGCAACCTCTTTTCATGTGCAAGCAATTTCATTTTTATTTTCTTTTATGTCATCAACAAGATGCACATCTACTGCTACCTCTTTCTTTCTCCATTCTTTCCTTATGCCTTTCTTCTTTCCTTGCTTTCTTTCATTTGCATTCGTGTGGGCTGCTCCCATATGACTTTCTTTCCATACGCTTTCCACCATAGGGCTGCAACACTACACTTCAACATTCTCCATTTCATTATCCTCTTTGTCAAGCCTTTGATTTTCCTTTTCTATAAATTGCTTCTTCATTCCCAAGCTTTCATCAAGGGAATCCAATCTCACTTCTATCTTCTTCAACTCTATAATGAGCTTCTTTTCTCTCACCTTTTCCCAATACTCTTCCTAAAATAACATTCTCATGGGTCTTCCAATGACCCATCTCATCTTCTTTTTCACAGTCATTTTTAGAGACTCACAAGTTCCTCTACAATTACAAGTACTCCTTGCAACAATATCTCACTCACACAACTATCCTCTACCCAACAAAGACTTTGGAAGATGTTTCCTCTACTCACCCTCTCTCAGTGGAGGAACTCTACACCTTCTACCCAGCTTTATCTCTACTAGAGGATAGAAGTCGCAGGCCCTCTTTCATGCCTACAACAAACATACCTTCTCACAACTCTCTCTCTCTCTTGCACCTCCACCGCTTCACTCTTCACCAAAAAAACTCCTGCAACAAACTCATACTCAACACATCTCATAATCCAAAAAGATCAACTGACTCTGATACCATTTGATGTAGCTCAACAATTGAGAAACCAAAGAGGTTTGTCAATTGTTGCAGCCTTCCTTCTCAAAATCAACACTTGAGAAAATTTAAAATAAAAACTCTAGCATAAAATATTTTATCACATTCAAGTTTACAAACTCAGAAAAATAAACATTACAATCCATATTCGAAGCCCCATCTGCAACTACAATCAACTACATAAAAGATTCAAATCTAGAATGCAAAACACCTACAGGCAAGTTTTAAAAAAAAGAAGCTACAACTCCACAAACCTATCACTTCTATCCATCACTGCTCCTTGATTATCATAAATATTTTAAAACACCTTATGGGTTTTATGCTCCTCCTTCCCATCTTTCCAGAATTTTTTTAATTTTTTAATTTTGTTACCGAAATTTTCTCTTAAGTTTGTTACCATATGAGAAAGTTATGCCCAATTTACTGAAATTGGGTCTCACAATCACGATCCAGACATTCTTCCTCTCCCAAAAATGCCAGTCAAAATCCCCACCTCCTCCATTCTGGCATGGTAATTTATGGCATTGGACTCTTTAATATTTTTACCAAGAAAATTTCAAATATTTGCCAAAATTATCATCCACTCCCTCTTTCTAGCACCTCCACTCCCACAAACTTGTATTCCCTTTCTTTTTCTTTAATCCGGGGAATTACAAAAATTAAAAAAAAAATTAATATCCCAATCTGGGCATTGGATTTTACATTCCAAGTGTAATGTGAAATAACACCAAATTTCTTCACATTTCATTTGAATTTGGAGCCAAACAAAGTGTAGAAAGAAGGGGCCTTTCAAGGTTGCAGAAGGAGAGTTAATTCATGCTTGCAAGATAAAAATAGACCCAAAATTGAAAAAGAAAAAATTAAATAAAAGTCTTTTTTTTTTGTTGTGCAGCGCATCATATGTAGATGAATAAATTCTCATATTTGATAAAAAGTTGACACTTAACACCATTTGGGTAATTATTTTGGAACTACACATGGCATATAGAATATGTTAATAGCATCTATAAACTTCACCTTTTATTTTCATCCTAACAGCCATATTCTCCCAAATACTTTAAATATCAATAGGAAAAAAAGTCATCCTCTTCTAACATAAATTTTGTCTAGCTTCAAATTTTCACTCCTACTATGCCTCAAAATGACTTTTCCCTTCTCAAATGTTCACCCCAAATACTTAGGTTGAATATTTTATAAAATTTCCAAAAAAGGACAAATATTTTAAAATGAGAGCATTCAAAATAATTTTTATAAATAATTTTTTCCTTACAATCAATATGTCAAAAGAGGTATTTTGTCAAACAATTTTCATGTATTATTTTTAATTCTTATTTTCTGGTATGATTGTTTAGAAGAGAACAAACTTCATTCTACAAACACTTAATTTCACCATGCAAATTAAGAGATATTTTATCAAATTATTTAAATTCATCTATTATGTACTTGCTTTGGCATTTTACTTTCCATCATATTTACAAATTCAAGACAAAATTCTAGCCATAAAATTAAAATATTTGCTAAATCATTGTGTCTCCCTATGAACAAGTTTCATGTAGTGGCAATTACTTTCCTGTCTAGTATCGCAATAATTGTATTTGTTGGTTAGTCGATAAATTATTTTTGAAATACTAATTTAGTGGAAATTCAAATAATAGGTTGAAATAATAGATTCTTGTAAGTCATATGTATTGTAGTCATACAATGGCAAGTACCTATTTTTGTACAATTGCAATACAAGTATATGTTGTGTAGTTGATGGATGAGTCATGTCAACAATTTAAAGGTAGACTACATAATAGTTTGAGATCAAAATATTATTACAAGTTAAATGTATCATGATTTTACTAGGTTTAAGGGCAGGGCCAATGAGTTGCTTAAATTATTTTTGTTAGTAGCCATGATCAATTTTTTTAGGAGTATTTTATGGAACTAGTGGCCTATGAATATTTATTTTTTCTTATTTTTTAGCACTCATCTTCAATTTTTTTTTTTTTAAATGTATAATTTTTTTACATGTATGAATTATGAATAGTATTAATAATAATTTTTGAAGGTAAAATCTAGAGGGAGAAATTGGAAGCAAATGTAAATGAGGTAAATAAATTTATGGATCCATGTGGTATTTTTCTCAATATGTAATTGCTTCTTATTTTTAGCCCCATTTTTTCCACAAATTATTTCCAATTCCTAAATAGTAGCTAATCCACTAAAATAGGGGAAGATTCTAAATTAACTTTTTCCCACAATTTTAGATATGCAAGGAAACACTCTAGATGCTTAAATTTAAGCAAAAAATAAATTTAAGATGTCACATGGGGACATGAAGTAAGAATATTATTGTTGTTAGGGTTGACTTTGACCCTAACTATGACTAACATAGTTGAAGTTAGTGTATTTATCATAATAAATATTTGTAAAATATTGATGAGTAAATAATTTTTTTAAACCTTGTAATTTGTTGGTTGATTATAAGAAATTAAAACATAAAAATGAAATATTTTTTTATTAGATAAGGGGTTTTTTGAAAGGTCCCAAATCCTTTTACAAGAAATATGGTGAATAAAGCTAGAAAAACAACACAACAACAAGGTTGCTAAAAGACTACACTGTCTCAATAGAAGATCTAGAAGGACAAACACCTTTAACTTGAGTTTGAGACACAAGTTTTAGAAGGACTTTCTTCCTTATTTGAACCACAATACAAGAAAAATCGTCATCAAATCCCATAGAATTGAGAGAGGGGGGAAGGGAAACACTCTCCAAATTATAACCTTAGAACGAGCAAGGAGATGATCATCCAATAGCGGAGCCCAAGCATTGAGTGGAAACACAACACGCTTTGTAGGGGGAGCAACAACATCACATGCCAAAAGAGGGGAAGAAGTCAAATTAGGTGTAGTCAGCACCAAAGGTGGAGGAGGGATCACCTCCCCACCAACAATAGGAGACTCAAGAGCCTCAAAATCAAACTCTAAAACATCAACTATAAAATCTTCGTGAACAACATCTTTCCACCAAGAGAAAGGTCTCGAGACTACAAACATGCAATATGTTGGCTCATAATGATGACAAGATATAAATTTAAATTTAAAAAATTCAATATTAAATAATAAATATAATAACATGTTTGTTTCAATTTTTAATTTCTATGTTTGTATATTTTAGATTTATAAAATAATATTAACTAAATATATTATAAAACATTTAATAAAAAAAAAATATTTTTAAAAACTATTAATTATCATTAAAATAATTTTAGTATAAAAATTATAAATTTTCAATTAAGAATGTAAATTTAGCTCAAATAAATAAATACAGTTTAAATAAATAAATAACATGTTTGTTTGAATTTTAAATTTTTGTATTAATAATATTATTAAAAATATAAATATTTTCTAAAGATATATTTTTATAAAGTAAAAATAATATTAGTAATATATTAAAAAATCCACCAGTACACCCTTTTTGCATTTTGTGGATGTATCTAGGGGTGACTGGTAGTTTTTGGGTAGCTCTCTGGGTAGCATTTCATGACCATCTTTCAAACCCGTATTTTGGGGTTTGTATCCATGTATACAATTTTTTGATATCAATATATTACATGCAACTTCAATTGCTCTTACGAATAAAATAAATATATATTAAAAAATTAATATACAAATTAAAAATTAAACATATTAAAAACTTTACTTAATCATTAAAAATTATGTAAATGTTAATATATTGATTTTATAATTGTACATTTTAGATTTCTAAAATAATATTATATAAATATATTATTAGACAATTTTTTAAAAATAATTTTATTTTAATATAAAAATATAAATTATGGTCATATACGTTAGGCTCTAAAGTTTTTTTAAATTAAATTAATAAACTAATTATTGTAGACATGTCATTATTTTTACTAAATAAAAATAATATAAAATACAACACTTATAATAACTGATTAGCTTAATGGAACAAAATGATAGCTAAAGTTTGTTTAAATTAAATTAATAAATCAATTATTGTAGACATGATGTTATTTTTACTAAATAAAAATAATAGAAAATACAACATACGAAGACAAAATGGTAGCTACATTAATGCTCACATTTTATAAAGTATAGTAACACCTTATATTTATAATTATTTAATGTATTATACAAAATTAAAACATAAACATGCAATATGTAAGGCCCCCTCCGTGTCGGTTGTTTTGGACTTGTGTGTGAGTATTTGTGTGTGCTTCGTTGATTACTGTGTTATTTGATTGTGTGAAAAATATCATATGTTTGTAGTCATGTTTAAATAATTAATCAAATCATAAGTGATTTGCAAGGTTATTTAAAATATGATTAGAAATTAAAATAATAATCAATTAAATTAAATCAAATGATTTAGAACAAATGATCAAATTAAACTAATTCGTTAAAAGTAAAAGTGATATTATTAGATAAATTGATTTAAATTGTTGAAGTTAATAATAATTATGAACAAAATAATCTTGAAAGGATAATTATTATAATAAGAAATTTAAATGGATAAGGAGATAGGAAGTTGAAGTGTTTTAAAGCAAGAAATGAAACTTCACCTATAGAGCATTTGGAAGTCGAAGAGAACTGGAGAATATGAAAAATAAATAAATAAAGAAATAGATAAATATTAGTAGTAGTGGTAAAAATATTACATTTATTTTGAATCTTGCAAATGGTTGATTTTAATTATTTTAATGTGGAAGTAATTAATTAATAATGTATTGTGGAGATAATGAATATATATTCAAATAAAAGTTCAATTTTGTGGATTTAAATTTATATAATTTTTAATCAAATGCATGATAAAAGAAAATGAAATGTAAATGCATGTAAAAGGCAACAAAAGGAATTAGAGGATTAATAGTTATTTTGAGTCATTTCTTGAGATGTGACTTTTTGTATTCACAGGAAGAGGAAATGGAAGAGACTTTTTGTGTGTGATTTTATTTAGGGGATTTTTGTTGGTAGGGGGTGGGGCTTGCTCTTTTCAATAGATTTTGGAGAAATTTTGGCAGTCATTTTTCTGTTGTAGTATTGCATTCTTTTCTATTATTATTCTGGAGAATTCATTGAGGAATAAGATTTAAGTTGCGGGAGGATCTTGGAGCTACGGCGGAAAACAATCGTTAGCGGAGGATTGGATCGGCAAGAAGGATAAAGCTTCTACAGTTTTCTTCAGGCGTAGGACGCCAGGTTCTCCTTCTTCTTTTAAATTATCTTTCTTTCTATAGCATCAAATGAAATAAGAATTCCTTGTTCTGGATTTGAAATTTAATGCATGTAGAAAATTCTCAAATCCTTAGAAATGTGTTGGACTGTGTTTCAATCAAGAAAATTTTACCAGGGTTCGGGATTGTAGTTGATTAAATGAAATTATTTGTTGGCTTTTGGATTGTTGTTTATTAAAATGAAGCTTTGGTTGGGATTCTGGAATAAATAGTATTACTGTGGTTTTGTTCTAGAAAATAAATAAATGGAAGAATAATCCCCTTACTGTGAATTTCTAGGTTGATATATATATATATATTTTACAAATACATTTTTCATATAAATATATATATACCGTAATCTGTACAGTTGATTGTCATTCTTTGTTTTTGAATTATTTAAAATACAGTATATATATGTGTGTATATATATATATATATATGTATATATATTAGATATATATATATATACACATATATATATAAATAAATTTTGAATGTAAAATTTAATTCTTAAGTTTTGAATTTTTTCCGTATTAAATTTGTTTGAAATTATTAAAAAATAAAAAAATAAAAATTGCAGACTGGGTGATGGTTCGGCCTCAGCCGTACCAACCACCCAGCCGGCAGTGGTATTGGAGCGGCAGCCTACGGGCTACCACGGCAGCCCGTCGGACTGTTGTGACAGTTCGTAGACTGTCCACGGCAATCCGTCGGACTGTTGTGACAGTCCGTAGACTGTCGCGGCTGGGCCTTTCACCCATGCTTTTGTATGGGATTTAATTCCCATTTAAAATAGTATATCTTAATTGTTGTCTAAAACAAAAATTTTATATAAATTTTAAATGCGTGTATAAATTGTTATGAATATATATATATATATATATATATATATTCAGTAATTTATTTAATTAGATTTCATTAATTTAATTGTTAATTTTATCAATTATTTATGTCTATAATCAGTATGGTTATTTTCTGGTATGATCAAATAAAATATTATTATAGTGAAGATATGCAAATAGAAAGGAACTTCTATTAATTTGTTAAATTGTGAACTTTGATAGGATAATATAAGGGCAATTTGTGAATATATATGTACCAGCATTGATCGTTTTATTTTAAATGTGTATATGGTGGAAATAGAATTTAATATAGAATTGAATAAGTTATCTTTTTATTCTTATTTTGTGAAGTTGTAGTCTTGTAGACTTGTTGGATTCTTAGAACAGATCTATTCTCTTTTTACATTCCCTCCTGAAAAAGAATTAAAATATATAAATATGTAGTGGTTTTAAAAGGTATTTATGTGTGTGAATTATTTAGATAGATTTAAGATTTTAAGGTGGTAAGTTCTTATATATAGTTTAAGTATTTAGAGTATTGTTATTATTGTCATTTTAAAGTATAAACAATTGGTCTTAAGTGGTTCTCTCAATTAATTTATATATTGGAAGTGAGTGTTAAGTTAGTATGATGAAATGAGAGTGGAAATAATGTTTTGAACATAAGTAGTTATGAAAGGATAATGAGTTAAATACCCAACTATTAAGTAGTTTTCAATTATGTTGATAAATGAAAGGGGAAATTTAAATGTATGGGCATGATTAGTGATTGATTAGGGTATTCTTGAATTGGATAGTTTATTGGTGAAATGGGATTTTAATCTTTTGAAAATTGACTTCCTTTATATTCATTTAATGGTTGATTTGTAAGGTCTCTTTATGGATAAGTCTTTTAGAATACTTGTGATGGTTATCATAAATTGTTTTAGTTAATTGAGTAATTTAGATGGGTAAGTTGTAAAGTTATTTAGTTCAGGTTGGTAATTGATTGGTTATTAAATATTGCTCTTGTTTGAATTTTTGGTTGTTGTTTATTATGCAAGTGTTTGGTGGAGTGATGAGTGGTTGAGTATTTAAGGTGTTCTTTAATTTGATGCCTTGGAAGTGTTGGTGAGTATAGGATAATTTTGATGGTGTTGTCTCGGTGTGAATTTCTCTTGAGCTACTTCCGGGTTTTGAAAGGATTTCTATTTCTTAAATTTGTGTTGTTAGTTGATTGGAAACTCTTACTGCTTTGTCTACCCTTGTTGATGAGTACTTGAGTATTTGATTTATTTTTGGGCTTCCAGAGGCGAGGGGAATCTTGTTGTCATGTTTGTTGATTTTGTCAAAGGTCTTTTGTATACCAACTGTATGGATATCTTGTGAGGAGGAAATTGAGGTCTCCCATGGAATGCCTAGTTGGTGGCTTTTGGTTTTTATTAAGTGATTTCGTTGAATTAAAGGTTGATTTTCTTTTGTGTTTTCCTATTTGAGGTGACACCATTGTTGATTTGTGGATGGGTCTTGATGAATCTTCCCTTTTTATGGCTTTTCTGAGTTACTCTCATATTTGAGGAAATTTTATCCTTGTGTTGGAATTATTAGGGAAAAACTTGTGTTGCTTCATTTTACCCTTGTTTGTGGGTTTTCATTCTTTTGGCTTCCAGAGGCTTGAGATGATTGATAATTGATGTTCTCTCTCTTTATGTGCCCTTGATGTGGCAAGTGTTTTGGTTTCATGATTTTAAAAGGGTTGTACGGGAATTGTTGAGACTTTGATTATGTATTTTTAGCGAGATGGGTAATGCCTCACATGCTTCTCAGTTATGATCTAATGTTCTTGTTATGTTGTACAACCCTTGGTTTCTTGGTTTTGGTTTGATGTTGTTGGGTCTCTAGGGAGAGTGGCTCCTCGTGGGGGCCGGCACCCCGTTTAAGGGGAAGGGCACAGGATAACCCACGAGTGAGTTAGTAATTAAGTGAAAACCTAATAATTAACTTAGGAGGGTTGGGTAGTAATATCATTATAAGATTTAAAAATGGATGCCTCGTCTTCATTAGCGCTTTCGTAGGCTAATGGAAGGTTGAGAAGGCCGTGGTTGGCAAGTTCGTGACCTCGTCTTCACGAGAGGTCTACGGTTCCGCATGAGTCACCCTATGGATCGACGCCTCCAGTTGGGAGGAAGGGCACAGGATAGCCATAGATGGGACCGACGCCTCCAGTTGGGAGGAAAAGCACAGGATAGCCCATGTAGGACTATGCGATGACACTCTCCCCTAGTTTCCCATGTGTTTTACTTTATTGTGTTCCTCTGGAAGTAGGTTGTGGGAGTTGGTTTAGATTGTTGATATATGGATTTATGTTGATTTGTGATTATTGCCTTAATATATCTTTGGTGTACTCTGTGGTCTTATATGATCTCATTGATATTTGACTTATGACCTTGTACTCTTATGGTACTGTGTTATGATGTTATTGTATTGTTTAATTGCAATTTGGAGTTGTATTATGTTTATTAATTCAGTTTGTTTTGGAAGTGTTTCATGATCTTCCTTTGGTTACTTGTTTACTGGTTATTATTTTGTCTAATGTGATGAGATTTATGAGTGTAAGTTATTTTGTTGACTCTTGGATGTTGTTGATTATGTCATTGTAATCCTTGAGTTTTATGATACTTTTGTATGGTGTTGAGTCTTGTGGTTCCCTACTTGGATGTTCTTGGTTGAGGTCTCTTTCTTGTTAGCTCCTTAGCACGGGGGGTGGGTCTTCGGACTCACGTGGTCGAGTGGAACGTGCTACGCACCCCATTGGGTCCCCAGTCGAGGATCGAGAGGTGCGGATTGGTGCTGTTGTAGCGACTCCAGAGTTTTATTTGTCTTGGGAGCCAGTTATGATACTTTGTATTCATCTGTTTATTTGTATCATGTTATCTTGTGTATGGTTTCCATTTATGTTCGGAAACACTTTTGTATCATTGTACCTCTAGAACATTGTATTGTTATGTAATGCTAAACTTGGTGTGGATATTGGTCATGGCAGTTATTATTCAATGTGTTAAGTTAATTATGCATATGTTGTATTTATGTACACAGATGGTTTCTCATCAATGAATCTTCATGTATGTGTTACATTGTTAATGTTTACTTTGTTATGGATTATATCTTTGGATTTTATTCTTTATTGTCGTTGTGTGGATCTCAGTCTCGTAATGACTCCTCGTGTACCCCAAGGGATGTATGTGTTAATGAATCTACTTAAATGAAATTTATGTCATGTCTTAATGTGTATTACATGTATGTTATGTTAAAAAAAAAAAAAATTGTGCTGTAATTATTGTTTAAATGTCCTTTGGGGTTCGCACGATGGGGCATTACACAATATGTTGCTCATAATAAGGACAAGATATAAATATAATTTTTTAATTTTAAAAATTTAAAATTAAATAAATATAATAATATGTTTGTTTGAATTTTTAATTTTGTATTAATAAGATTATTATTAATATAAAAAGTTACTGGGCTCATAATTACAAGATATGACACATTAACATTAATTATTAAAATTATGTAAATGTTAATATATTAATTTTATAATTATATATTTTAGATTTATAAAATAATATTATCTAAATATATTATAAGACATTTAATAAAGGATTTTCTTTTAAAAAATTATTAATTATCATTAAAATAATTTTAATATAAAATTATAAATTTTTAATTAAGAATATAAATTTAGCTCAAATGAACTTTTTATTCAATAATAAAATTTAAATAAATAAATAACATGTTTTTTTGAATTTTGAATTTTTGTATTAATAATACTATTAAAAAATATAAATAGATCTTAAAAAATAATATTAGTAATATATTAAAAAATCATTGAGATGTTGATGTTATGTGGTCTTCCTAAAGTTTGAACAAAGGTCAAGGAGGTGTTGGTTGAAGTTTCAATTTCATCTTCTATGGAAATGTTTAGAGGTCTACTGGTGGAGGCTGTTATCTCATCTCCCTGCTACTATGATTGTTTTTCAAAAGAAAGAAACATCAACCATTTCTATTCAAGGTGTATTTTTTTGTTTAACTACTTTGTCATGTAGCAAGTTAGTTGGAGCAATGCATGCTTTTGATATTTTGAACAAAGCAAGCTTTTGATGGTCATTTATGTGCTTGGGCATTATTACATGCTTCTTAGAAAGGGAAAGTTATTGTGCATGCATCCATTATGGGTATTGGCAAAGAATTACTTGATGTTTCTAATGCTTTAGCATTCTTGAAGGCATCACAAACCATTAATGTCTATGCTAAACTAGTTATGCAGCAAGCGGGGGACGGGAATGTATTTTTTCATTTATCAATTTGATGAAGAAATTTTAGAACATCCACTTGTTGATGTTCATGGTGTAGATCGTGTATGTTTGCATGACCTTTTTCTTGTTCCTGGAAGTGGGATGAATTTTTCCTATGTGGAGGACTAGAGTATTAGAAATAGGGAGAGGTTTGTTTTCCATTGTTTGATAGTGAAAAAGGTATCAGGGTTGTCAATGGTTACTTTAAAAGGATAGATCTGTGATAGTCATCAAGGCAATCAAAGAATAGAAATGCATGAAAATTATTGTGTTAATCAAGAGAGGTAGCAATGGAAAAAATAATGCAAGAGTAGATGAATATAGGCCTTGGTAGCTTGAGAACATGTTGTGTCAAATAGTATAACAATGATATACACATTCAACTGACAGGTCAAAGAGATACATGGGGAAAATCCAACTGCACATTTTCTGAAGCAAGAAAAAATGGATCACAATAGAGTGGAAGTCTATACTCTTGGTGGTCATAGAATGAAGGCAAAAGGAGTTGTTTTGATCAAAGATAATAGTGGATTGAGCTCCATTGGATAAATAGAAGCATTACCACACTTTTTTTATAGACCATTGTCTGGAGCTTCCTTCAATATTCTATCTAATTATCCACGTGAGGCATTATACTACTTAAGACCCCTTTTGGCCCCATCTTTGTGCACTTATCCCCATCCTCATATGCATAGTATTCAAAAAAGTAATCATAAGGAAGATCTTCCTCTCTACTCATTGAAAAACTCTAATTCATAGGGGTGGCAAGTTGAACCTTCTCTTGTTCCATCTTTGTAAGAAGTTATTTTTATTTTTGTTCAAGGTGATATAACACTTTTTTTTCAAAAAAATAAAATTAAAAATAAAATAAAATTTATATATATATATATATATATATATGAAAACATCAAAAAAAATTAAGCATATTAATTTTTTTAAATAATCATTATAAGACATGACACATTAATATAATTATTAAAATTATGTAAATGTTAATATATTGATTTTATAATTGTAAATTTTAAATTTATAAAGTAATATTATATAAATATATTATTAGAAATTTAATGAAGAATGTTTTAAAAATGAATTTATTAATTATCATTAAAATTATTTTAATATAAAAATATTAATTTTTAATTAATTTTTTTTTTTTTTTTCATATAGGTTCTATAATCCAACTCTTGAGTTTGTTTATATTAAATTAATAAAATCATTCATAAAAAATCACAAAATAATAGTTCACCTTTATTATTTAATTTACCCATTTGTAGCTTAACTTATAAAAAATAATAAACCAATTATTGTAGACATGACATAAATAAAAATAATAGAAAACACAACACTTATAATATCTAATTAGTTTTTTGCATGTATATATTATAGAATATGGAACAAAATGGAGTTAATATTAGATATAAATATAATATGTTGACTCATAATGATTATAAGACATTAAAATTAATTATGTAAATTATGTAAATGTTAATATATTGATTTTATAATTGTATATTTTAAATTATAAAATAATATTATCTAAATACATTATAAAATATTTTATCAAAGATTTTAAAAAAATATATTAATTTTGAATTAAAAATATAAATTTTGGTCATATAGATTCTCAAAATCCAACTCTTAAGTTTATTTAAATTAAATTAATAAAACTATTCCTAAAAAATAACAAAATAATAGTTCACCTTTATTATTAAATTATCTATTTGTATCTTAATTTATAAAAAATAATGCATATAGAAACAAGGTAAAAACTATTCCTAAAAAAATGGAAAAATAATAGTTCACCTTTATATTTCTTAAAAAAATTTCCTTAACATCCAAAACATTTTAGCCAATCATTTTGAAGAGAAATAATTTCTAAAATGCATAAAGTTAAATATTTTCCATGTTCACTTAGGATATTAAATTTTATTTCAAGAGAATAAAATATTTCACTTATAATTGATTCAAAAAAATTATTAATAACTAATTAAATAAGAAGAAAAAAACTCCCTAAGACAAGTATTAATAAATAACATGTCAAATATGTGAAACCCTCTATTTATGACTCCTCTATGTATTGTTCTATGTTTGCATTTTTTGTTGTTGTTGATGAAATTATTGCATATTATTTGAATTTTCCTTACCTAGTACAATAACTTACATTTCAATAAAGGTTTAAACACTTAAAATTTTCAACAAAGCACCACGTTAGAAAAAATAATTTGTACCATTTGAAACTTGTGTAGCTATGCGGAAGTTACTAACATATAATTTCCTTCTTCCTTTTTAAGTGGGATTTTAATAATTGATATCCTCCAATTTTAATAATTTGGATTTGAATAATGTTGTAATGCCCACTAATTTTTGCTAAGAAAACCCAACTATTTTTTTTAGCGCATAAATTAAGTTATTTGTTTGCCTAAGTGCTTGGAGTGTAACATTAGCATGACAAAATTTGTGTGCCTCATTCAACTGACTCATAACTCTAATGTGGAGTTTAACTTTACATGATTTGATATATGATTCCTCCTAGGTCCTACTAGAACCCAACACCTTGTCTTTTCCTAAGTTCCACCGATTTCAATAAAAGTTAGTTGGTCATTGTATTTGAAGGGGATTAGATTCCCTTAAGAAGATCTAGATCTAGACATATTTACTCTTAATCTACTTTACGAGATCAATGACTAGTTTTATCAACTTGCAAATATTATTGCCATTTAATATTTTACTAGCCATATGATTCCCAAGCATTGATGTTGGTGAAAACCACAACTTGAAGTCTATTTTGAAGAGCATAATAACAATGGTTATTCCAACCATTTGAAAATTTGATGCTAAAACATGGTATTTGTAACCCTAATTATCTTGTAGACACCTGAATGAATCTTTAATTATCTTGAAAATTTGATGCTACCACTTTTAATGCATGTATGATTAACCTATAATAATTAATGGAGATATCAAGGTTTGTAACAATGTTATAGTTAATTGATAGTTTAGTTGATAATAGTACTTAATGATTTCCCATTTGAAGTTATTAGCCATAATAATGAATTTCATAATTAAAAAAAATTCCTTGACTAATAACAAAATTTTCACATTATAAATACATAATGTCAATGGCTCCATTGGAGTTACCAATTTGCTTTAGATTTAATTGTGTAATTGTCACTTTCGTCGTTATATAATTTTCCATTATATCTTGTTGTATTAATATAAACGTTAATTGCCATAATGTCAACAATTTCATTAACTCTTGAGTTTATGATAGAATTTGAACTGATGTCAACATTAAAAAAGTTAAAGGTAATGAAGTTGACAATAGTATCTATATTTAATGTTGATTTGAAGGATAGTTACCTTACTATTGTCCTATCTATAAAAATTGTAAATAGAATTTATCACTCTAATATCAATGAAATCCTTACTGACATGTTGTGATAAAGTCATCCACGATACTGTTGTGCAGTTTTTTCACACACGCCCCGCTAAAAGCAAGGACCCTCTTTCGCTTTTATCTTTGGTGTTTTGGCCCTTTGATTTTGAGGATTTACATTGCCTTGGCATAAGCTTAAAATGTTTATCTTTCTTGCCTAAGTGATTCCCCTGAGTGGCACATTGGAAAGTCTAAGTTTTGAGAAAAGTTTGTGTTTTTACTCTATTTCAGGATTTTTCACGCCATCCAAATTTTCCCAGATTTCACTCAAAGTCCAATGAAGAAGAATAAACACTATGGTTCAAAGATTTCTGGTCTTCGTGGAATTCTGCGGTGGACGGACTTTTCTGAATATCTGTCATCCTATCGGGTTTCCGAATTTTGTCTGATGTCTTGTCGATTGCATTAATGTCATTTGTACGAGCTCTGAAGGTGGTATTTAATCAATTTTTTGGAGAACTTTATACCATTCTACTTTATCATTGGCATCCTATTAAGTTGAAATATTTGATCCTGAAGTGCTTGGCTGGCTTTGGCGTGCTAAATTTGTGAATTGTTGGATTTAATTGTGATTCCTTGGGCGTTATCATCGTTGTTGCTTGCTCGAGCGTTCAAGATTGTCATCTGTCTTTGCAGGAATCGACTCGCATTTTATTAGTGGTATGTGTTTATTACCCCACTTTGATTATCAAATGTGAGTAATTCTTTCTATTGGGGCGTATTTGGAATTTGTAGTTTTGTATATTCGAACGTCTGAGGCTAGGGTTGCTTGATATTGCCTTATTTACGGTTTCCCAAGTAGGTTCTGAGCTCGTTCTTTCATTTGCATCATGAGGTAGCCTGCTTCTGAGACATAAATAACCCTTTATGAGAACCTAGCAGTTGAGATAATTAAACACCAAGCTTGCTCCGTGCATCAATGGTTGAAATTTAGGGTTTCACGCCTAGGGCATTGCCATTTCCATTTGGTTTGCTTTGGGAGGGTTCTTAAGTTCAAAGAAAATCAGTAGGAGATTCAGATCAAACTTGTTGCATGCCCAAACTCCTCAAATTTGTGATCATTCGATCAATTTGAGTGAGATCATGAAAGGATGTCGACATTCGGGTTTTCCTTCAGTTTCAAGATTTTCCTTCGCTGGCAGATTTCCCTGATTTTCCTAGCCCTCTCTGTTTTCCTGAAATTTGCAGTTTTCCAGAGTTTTATCTTCTCCGCAGATTTTTGTTTCTCCCAGATTCTCCCGAATTTTCCTTTGTCCCTTCGTCTTTCCAAAATTTGCAGATTATCGCCTCTTTCACGAAAATCCGTCCCGCACGGAATTCCCCAAAAATTTAGTGGGAAGTGAAGGAATATGAGGTAGCATGGTTTGTTAACATATGATTATGCATAATATGATTAATTTGAGCTGATGTAGGATGTCTCATGTTGTTTCTTGGCTTATGATGATTTACTAAATAGCTAATGGATGCTTTTCATGTTCATTTCGCTGGAATCCGCCTGACTTGGAATTTTCCAAAATTCCTCTCTGGCTTAGATTCCACGAGACGACTTGAAACCCAAACTTTGATTTGATCAATTTTTATGAGAATCAATAATTCCTTGCTTATCTGGGATTCATTTTAATGATGATTTTGATTTATTAATCTTGGTTTCATGTGGCTTTTACTATGGTTTCTTTGTTAAGTGCAGGCTGAGTCAAGCAAGGCAGTGGCAGGTGGGGCCAAGGGTAGAATGGTGGATCTAGGTGCAGAGGGGTCTTCTGTGTCTGAAGCAGAAAGGATCAAGATGGACATCAGGAGTAAAATCCCAGAAAGCAAGATTACTTCTATCTAGTCAGAAGTGACTGACAAGAATGTTGGACTATGGGACTATGAAGAGTTCAAGGCTAGAATGGCAGCGCAAAACCTTCCTTTCTTGGCTAAGAGGATGTTGGAATCAGGGTTGGCACATGTAGCTGGATTTCCTTCTACAGTGCAATTTTATGAGTTGGTTCTTGAGTGTGCCAGGCATTATGATAGAAGTACCCAAAGAATAGTCAGTCCCCAAGGGAGGATTGTGGTGAATTTGAACCTTGTCTCCATAGCCCGGACCTTTGACATGCTAGATAGATCTCATGTAGTGGTTTTTAATATGGATATGGCAAGAAAGTTCTATGAGGAGGATACCATCAAAGCCCAACAGATCATCAATTCATGTTTGGAAAAGCCTAAGTCTCACTATTCAAAATTTCCCAAACAGCTATTCAGAGCAAAGTTCAAGAAGGAATATTATGATGCCATCACTCTTCTTAGTAGGGTGGTAGGGTTAAAGAGTGCTGGTGTGTTTGAGAGCTGGATGTTCCATGTCATTATGAGGATGGAATAGGAGAACATTCATTATCATTGGGCAGGTGTTATAAGTGTTGTGATTCATGAACAAATGTGTAATGTCTTACAAACCAAGACCTTCCCAATGACTTCCTACTTAGTTTATGCACTTGCAAGGTTTCATCCATACAAGGGATTAAGTACCAAGGGAATCTTTGGGTAGGACGTGATCTATGAGGTTTATCCACAGCTGCATTTGGGTAACTCAAGCTACAAAAGGGTGAATGATGCATTCACCATGTACATCACTAGATTACTTCAAGGTGTAGAACATGTGAGGATTTCTTATGAGGCCAAAGAGCTAATCAAGAGATATGGGGCTTGGTTCATACAGTTTCCCACCTTCTCGTACATAAGGATTGATGGTTGTCAAAGAGCTCCATATCGACTTCCAAGGTATCCCACTGATCATATCCTACTCCTGGAGGTCACTAGGAAAATATGTGACATTGATGCTATTGTGAAAAGGGACAAACATAAGACTGGGTTTGGTGGAGACTTCCCTTTGAGGATAGGCACTGGAGAGGCATGCCCTTCCATTAACTCACCTTAGGCTTCAGAAGAGGAGATGAGTACTCTTGGGTTATCCCTCCATTCCAAGAGGTCTAGGCTTGATAGAACTGGTGAAGCCCAAAAGAAGGCCAGTAGAGAATATAGCCACAAGGATTATTTGTAAGACTACTGGGCTAATTGCAGTGATGAGTATGAGGTTAGGAAGAAGGATTTTTCTCGGCTTCTGGTAGATTCAGTCTGATTATATAATGTGAAGGCAGTTCCAGATCAGATTGAAGATGATGGGGATTTGATTCAGGGCCATGCTTATGAGGTAGTAAAGGACAAACCAATTGGCGAAATAGATTGGTTGGAAGAAGAAAAACAGAGCTAGGACAGTTAATGAATCTAGTCATTAAGTATACAAAGTTGTGGTTGAAGCATAAGATATGGAAATTGGAGAATGAAGGTGTGCAATGCACCTATGATTTGATGGGAGATTTAGACCCTCATTCTACTTCTGAGGAGTCAGCTGAACAGGGTCCCAAGGGTAAAGTCAAGGCAAACTCTCCTTTTAAAATCAAGATTAAAGATGTTCAAGTAGAGGAAGCTCAGCAGGGATAACTTTAAGAAACTCCCCCCTCGGCGAAGGTGTAAAATCCTGGCCAATCTTTCCTTTTATTTGAAAAAAATATTAATTTTCCTGGAGAATCTATGCTCATTATTACAAAAAATTATAAAATCTTGGTCAATCTTAATGAATAATTGGTAAAAATAATAATCACGGTGGCGAATCCTAGCGAATAATCACTAAAAAGATTAATTACAATGGCGAATCTCTCCTTTTAAAATTTTCTAATGATTGTTGATTTAGAATAGTGATGTAAAATCAACAAATGAAATTGCGCCACATGTTGACACATCACTCGTCCATCACCTTTGACTATCACACCAAAATATCGGCCATTCCTTGTGGTCTCCACCAAGACATGCGTACACCACTTGTGCAATTCCAGAGAATCAAGATGGGAATCTACAATATTCGCAACAAGTCTCTCGAAAAAGACATAAATATTTAACTCCCAACCTCCAAGTTGGCATCCAAGTCACTGTCGTACACGGTCGTCACCATCCACGCAGACCAGTCCCACCATCCATCGGCTTGTCACCCAGTTAGAGAAACCACAAACTTCACGACCTCTAGTCGAAGGTTAGGAAACTCCAAGACGCCATGACAAAAAAGAAGATCAACTAGTCGGGAAGTTAAGAAACTTCTGAACACCACGACAAGGTTCCAAGGTTAGAGAAGTCAGTGATCCCTCGACCAACACATTGTCGCCTGGTTTCAAACTTCCAGAACCATGTGACATAGGTTACAAGGTTCAAGTTTTGGGTGATAGGCCGACCATGAAGACCATTGATTATCTTTTTAATCGAATGGTTGCAGGTTGATTCTATGCCCTAATACGCACGTACCTTTTAAAAGGCTTGTTGAGGCCCGAAAATTATTTTGGTCCACACGATTAAACCTAATCGTGTGGACAAAAAAAATTTCGGGCCTCAACAAGCCTTTTAAAAGGCACGCGCGTATTAGGGTGCGGAATCAACTTGCAACCATCTGATTAAAATGATAATCTCAATGATTTGATGGGAATAAATTAAAGCCCTATTCAAGGCTAAAATATCCCTAATTTAATTAAATTCTAATTTATTATTGTGGCGATATTGCCCAAGATTAATGGTAGTAATATAATATTACTAGTGAATTTAATTAATATTTGTAATTATAGTATAAACTACTGGTGAATCGGTTACAATGATGTGTCATTTAAAGAATAATGCATAGGTGAATTAATCAAGATAAAATTATTTTTTTGTAAAATCCTGGTGATTCTGCATCCTTTTTAGCTTGTACTATTCGCCATTTCTAGAGGTCTCAATTTCAATTATTCGCCAATTGGCTAAGATTCACCACTAAAGTTTTCCCTGAAGCTCAGGAAGCAAAAAAGAAAAGAAAACCTATTGCTAAGAAAAGGGGGCACACTCCAAAGGCTAAGAAGCCTGGAAAAGAGGAAGCTGAAAAGCAAGGTCTTGAGGTTAGTTCTTCTGTACCCAAAAGAAGAAGAATTGTAAGACTGTCACAAAAGGTAAGCTCCAAGGATGGGGAAGAAGTTAACCCACCTGTGGTAAATGTGGAGAGCTCAAGAGAAAGGACACAAGTATATACAAGGAAATCAAGAACTCCTTCTCCTAAGGATAGTGTGCCAAAGAAGGATCCTCCTCCGGTTATTTCTCATACAGAACAACATGAAAATGCCTCTTCTTCCCATGAAGCTCAAGAGGAACCAGGTGAATCCAAGGAAGCTGAAGATCACCGAGATACAGAAGGAGAAGAATTTCAAGAGGGTGAGCTCTCTAATGTTGAGGCAGAAATAGAGAGGGTGATGCAGTCTCCCCTGGTTGCATATGAGGATTCACCCGTTGGAACTGAAGAAGTCAGACCTCCTCAAAGAGAAGAAGTATCAGTTAATGTTCCATCACCTGTGCATAGAGAAGAGAATATTGGAGAAAAAGGAGATAAGGCCGAAGAGATTCCTGAGAAGTAGGATTTGAATGAGGATGTGCCTAAGGACCAACAAGATGAGGTTGAACAGAGTAAAGCACGGGTGGAATCTACTATTCCAAGTTGGTTGGATAGGGAATTGAAGAGCAAATAGATTGTTGTGGATGACACCCCTCCCAATTGGGATGACCTGCTGGAAAACATAGGAAAGGGAAAAGGAAAGAAGAAAGACAAGGTTATTTCCAAGATTGAAAAAGATGAGGCCAACAACAGGGTAGTCCACATTGCTACTCCTGCTCTGGATAAGAACAGGGATAATGAAACTGGAGAAGATTACAATATACAGACTATCAACCTAGGGCCTACTTCCATGGAGCAGGATATTGAAGAATACAAGGGTTCAAGTGTAGTAATCTTGGGTGGGTTGAGGAAAGAAGTGAAGACTAAGCAAGACCTGAAGAAGGAGAATGAGAAATTAAAGTACTTGCAGGACTTGATGAAGCCCTTGCAATCTATTAGCTCCTCATCTTCTGTTGCGAGCTTCCTGCCACAAGAGACCATAACTGAGCTGGAAATAATGAAGGCCACTACTCTTGCCACAACAAACTAGTTACAAGGGGTGCAAACTAAGGGAGATAATGCTATCAAGGACATTCTTTCAATTGGAGGAGATGCAATGAGGGCAATAGATTGGTTGAAAGATGTATTGGCTCAAGATAAGGAAGATACAGATCTCCTGCTACAAAAGACCAAGACCATCATAGAATACACTAAGGATAAGTTGGTGAGTGATGGAATTCTCCATTCATCCATAGTTGTGGAACCTTGGGAATGGATTGAAGATTTGAAAATAAGGCAAAGGTTCTGAAGAAGATATATAAGCAGGGAAGGCAAATTGAGGACACCCTAACCAATATCTATGATAGATGCATTTCTTTCTTTAAGGTAATGATAGGAAGAAAGAGGTTTGCACCAAAGCATTTGAGCTTAGAATAGTTGAGGAGTTGGTGGCGAGATGTATATTCTCTAATAAGTGAGGATCTAGTTACTGAGCATCAGTTGGATGATGCAACCACCTATATTGCAGTTATTGATAGATATCAGTCCAACAATGTTGAATGGGATAAGTCGGTGGAACAGTTAAGGGAAAATATTAAATCTATTGAGAAGAGACTTAAGGTTTTACCTCTGCCACCTATAGCTGACTTGGACAAGGTACTTTTAATGGTGCATGGTAGGATGGATCGAAATAAAGACAAAGGGGAAGGCAGTTAATGTTGGACTACATCGGAATTTGTGCTTCCCTATTATTTTGCATGCATTGGTCTGAATTATATTGGAGATCCCAGGCCGACCTGGATGAAGTTCAAGCATTTAATGCATATTCTATTTTATTTTGAATTCTCCTTGGGCTGACTTGTTTTGTGGCCAATTGTTATTGTAAACCCTAACTAGGCCAACATATCTTAGGGGGTCTCTATTAATATGGCATTTTGCCTCATTTGTAAGGGCTAGATAGATATTTTTGGATGCTAGAGCGAATTAAGCAGTAGAGAAAGAGTTAGAAGTTAGTTGTTCTCAAGAAGATATTGTAACAAAAAACTGGAATTGTTGCTTCAGTGGATAATTTGATGCAAGTAATGACATTGTGATTTGGTGCCATACTTGTGTTATTTTTATCTAGCATGGTTCTTGTTATTCTATCTTTAGAATTGCTTTGAAGAAAGTCGATATATTTGATATTAGGATTGGATATCATTCAATAGTGTTTATGGTTTGATGCTTGAAGTGTTTGCAATGATCCCTGGTCCATACTTTTTGCAGCTAGCTGATTGTTAGTTTCTTTGCAAAGTTAGCCTGGACCTTATAGTCATTGTGCTTAGTTCAATTGTGAAAGGTTTATTCATTTCAATTACAATAGGGTTGTTTTGAATGAATGTTCATGATCTGAAAATCTTTAATACCTTAGAAGATTGCACTATTTCTGTGAGATTGCAGATTCATCTGGGTTAAGCAGGAACTAGTTTATGAGGGATTGGTCCATCTCAAGTATCTCATCATTTGCATTGTTAATCTTAGGAATAGTCTTAATCTTAGGGATCTCTCTTAAAAAATTTATCTTTTGTTATTTATTTATCATTCCAGTTAGATTTAGGATTGAAGTACCATCATATTGCTAAATCTGATAAATTAAAGATTTAGTATTTGCTTGTAGTAAGGTCCCTTTGTGATTACCAGCATTTTCACATTTATCACTGAGTTGTTTATGCATTGTCAAGACCTGAAATTAGAGACCTTGGGGTTATCTCTTAAGGCTTGGTGATAGAGATTTACCTTTCAAGAGAGATAGGATATTATATTGTCTAAGTTGTTGTGCAGAAAACACCATCAACAGGTACTTATCATGGTTATTAATGTCATTTAATAATTGCATTAATTTATTGATTACTATATTAGTCATTTAAAAATATTGATCCTTATTTTAAGTGTTTTCTTATCAGGGAAAACTTTAGTGTCGAATCTTCGCCAATTGGCGAATTCTAGAAATCGTCCAAGTCAAAATTGGCAAATTAATCACACCCAGCAGGGTTTCCAAATCACCTAGATTTTATGAACTATCGGTCTAATCATGTCCATTCACCAATGAGTTTTTTTAATGAGGCATATTTAAGCAACAAATTCGCCATAAAAAACTACGCATTTCAAATGGACCTACTAATATTTTTGCCTAGAATCTCGAAAGCATGTAATAAAACACCTACATATTTGCTAATACTATTAAAACAACATTATATTAGGACCCATTTCGCCAATTAAAATTTATAAATAGTTGCGTGTGAAGACCCATTTCGCTAGTTAAAATTTATAAATAGTTGCTTATGAGGACCTATTTCACCAATAACATTAAAAAATAATTACATTTGAGGAGACATTTCACCTTGAAAATTACAATGTATCATTGTATAAGCACGCAAGATTTGCCATATTTTTAATATACCATTTAAAAATCCCACAGAATTTTCCAAATATGGATTGATATAAATATAATAAAAATTGTCATTTATTCTTACACATTTTGTTTATTTCTGAGGTTCTACTTCTCAATTCGGAAGTCAGAAAAAGTTGAAAAAGTAGACTTAAAGGTGAGTGATCATTTCTTGATAGTGTTATTAGTTATAATAATAAGATTTCTTTATCTCTTTTTCATTCTTGCTTCAATCTTAAAGATGATATTGAGCAAGGAATGAGATCTATATTCTCTATCCTTAAACAAGAAGACATTTTTTCCAGCTTTTATTTGAAGTGAGAGATCAATATGTCAAGTAGAAAGGGTAAGACTCCTTAGGGTATTGAAGAGACTAGGAGGCCATCAAAATGCCCAAAACATAGAGGTACCATACAGTATTACTTTGGAATTGGCAAAGCTTCTTATCCATCAGATCAAGATGGAGTTACATCAACTCTTCCACCAAATATTAATGAAGAAGGCATTCACAATACCTCACCACCACCGGAAGGTCAAGGTGAAATTGTCATTGAGTTAAATCAAAATGTATCAAATGAGCATGGAAATACCGCAAAAGATGTTCCAAGGGATACCCTGGTTAGCCAGAATGAGATAATTGACTTCGATGAGGATGACAAGGAATTTTCAACTTGGTTGGCTGTCAAAGTACCCATTCATTGTACTAGTGGGGAAAGAAAATGATATTGAAAGTGAAACATTGGCCAAATGTATGATTTGTAGTTGGAAATGTGGAAGAGACAAGATGTAGCTAAAGCTTGACACTATAGAAAAGCATATTGATAAAGTTTATGAAAAAAAAGTCATACATGGAAAGGAATAGTCAGTTGTATGATGGAAATCAAAGGAAGAATGTCTTCATGTTAGGTATGTCGTGCAATATGAAGAGCATGACCAAAGAATTTTGAAGCTTGTTGCATGTCAAGGTACACGTGAGGCTCAATTTGGAAAAGCAATGGAAGAAACAAACATGTCAAAAACTATTCAAATGAGTGTTGTTTTTCATATTTTGTCTAGAGGGTGTCCTATGAAATACTACCCATAATATTCTAGTTTATTATCTTATTTGGGTGTTCCTCACTATCCCTTCTCACATTGGTTAGTAAACGTTGGATGGGAATGGGCAAACTATCTTGCCGCAGTGGAAAAGGAAGATTTAAAGGAGAAAGTAAAAGAGTCAAATTTCATTTCATTATCTTTAGATAAAGTTACTGAGGTAGACAATACTTCTTGGGTCTGTATACATTTGTATATTGTAGAACAACATGTTCACCAAGCTCATCTTCTCTATGTTCATAAAATGAAGGACAATTCAACATCGTAAAATCTATTTAAACTAGTCAAGAAATCTTTGAATGAAATTGCAGGTATGAATGAGTTGAAAATTGCCAAAAAGTTGGTGTGTGTAGGAGTTGATGGAGTTGCAGTGATGCAAGGTCAAAGAAGCGGTGTTTGCACAAAGTTACAAACTACTTGTGCACCATAGATTCTTGTCATTCACTGCATGGCCCACGGAATGAATTTAGCATTCAAAATTGTAAGCAAGTTTCCTATAGTATCAAAAGTTGAAAATCTAGTCCACGAGATCCACACATACTTTTTCCGAAGTCCCAAACGTTTCACAGAATTTTAAAATTTTGTTGAGGGAATAACATCAGGAAACAAGCTTCTCAAGGATGTTGATACAAATGGATCTCCCTACATGGACCAATTTAAAAAGTTCTTTCAAAATATCAATCCTTGATTGGAGTGATGTACAAGCATCATAGCATAGTCGACAAAGCTCCTAACCTCTTACATAGGTTAAGCCTTATAGAGACACTCTTGACTTTAGCTAGTCTTCTCCCCATGCTAGATGTGATGAACGATCTTGTGAAGAAATCCCAAGAAAAAACTATGTATATTTATGAATATGTCAATCTACGTAGACATGCATGCTTGGCCCTCGATCATCTATATCTAGATCTAACACAAGAAGGCCCAAATTATTTCATGTGGCAGAAAATTACTAATTTGAATAATCCTGATAATTATTTACAGTTTAATGTAAGCGGGCACTTATGTATCTATGTACATGGATATGAGATACCAATGAACCATTGTAAAATAGCTAGGCGCTCTAGCAGAGAAGTAGCTATTAACGAGGAAGATTTTAACTGCATTGTTAAATCTATTAGTAATAATTTGAAGGAAATTGAAAAATATCTTTCCTCAGAGATTCGTGAAAGATTCCCTCGACATGAAATACTTGAATTTGTGGGTATTGTGTATCCTCATTTTTTGGTAAACTGAGATAACCCAAAATATTTTCATGATAAAGTAAAAATACTGATCAAACAATGTTTGAAAAGTGTAACATACAATGAGAAAACAATAGAAGGAATTTTAAATGAAGCTAAGCTTAGACAACAATGTAGGAATTTTGCAATAGCTATGAAGGACTAGTATAAATCCATGAGCACAGAGAAGAAATTTGAATTGGGATCAATAAAAAAGGTTTGGACAAGCTTAGGTCAGAGTGAAATATTGCGTGATTTGGTGTCAAAATATTTCAAACTTGTTGATTTATGTCAAACAATGATATTGGGGTTGGTGGAGGATGAGAGAGTTTTCATTACATTGGCATTTTTGAAATAAAAGTTAAGAAACAAACTAGACAAGAATTTGGAAAATTGCTTGAGGATGAAAGGAACTGCGTATAATGTCAAAAAAAATTCCTTTTGAAATGGCACTCGCAATCTGGAGGTCCACATGTGAAAGAAGACAGACCGGGTTGTGCAACACACCAATTCCAAACACTAGTATTGGTGGCACTAGCAGTGGCAATGGGACTGGGACAGATGACATTGACACAAATCACACAATGAATGTTGAATTTGAGACATAGGCTGAATAAAATGAAGAGCAGACTCAGAATCAAGACAACTCTTTTACTTTATCTCAAGATGAACGTTAGTTTGAGGACCCTAACTCCGTTTGGGATATGGAAGAGAATTGCTAGCTTTTAGGTATTTATACTGCACTTCATCAATCAGTTTCCATTGCTCTAAATTATAGTTGATGATATTTTATATTGTATTCAATGAAATTGTGAATCATTGCACTTCATGATATTTTATTTTATATTGCACTTCATGAATCATATTCCAAGTTGTAGTTGATGAGATTTTATATTGTATTCCATGAAATTGTGATATTTTATATTGTATTACATGGTATTGAATTTGATATGTGATTCTGCATCATTTTTAAAGAACAACACTTATCACACTACTTATAAATTCCTATTGCATTTCCATTTACACAATCTTTGATAAATAACTAAAAGGAATATTAATCCATTCCTTGAATAGAAGCTAACAGTTCAACATCCATAACTTATAAATAACCGTTGATTATTTTGAGTCAGATGGTAGTGAATACAATACTATAGAGCATGATAGGTTGATACTATATTTAAAATTAAAGATATTATAGTGTCTTTTCCTTTTACCTACATTGTAATAATCTAATTCAAATTTGAATGGTTTTTACCCATTCCCGGTCTCTTAAGTCATATCTTATGCCTTTGCATCCATTTACTCACTAACCCCTTGAGCCTAGTGTTCCCGGTTGCTACCCGTAGAATCCTTGTCTTATGCGGGTCATAAAATTCTTTAATTCTTGTTATTTTCCTTAGTTTTGGTTTTAATATTCTCTCAATATCATTCATGTTATAAACCTAGGTAGGTGGCCCATTTTAAGTCATGTAATAAGTGCACATTCTTATTAAAATTCTTTGTTATGCTTGGTGGGTCCCATTGACTACTTTCTATTGGTCCCCCTCCATCCCACGAGATTAAATTAATCAAATCAAGGAGTCAGTGGGATAGCGAGCAGGTGACACCTGGACACCATTTTGGTGGGTCCTACCACTGCTCGAAGGCACTGATGACTAAAGGTGTTCAATTCAATGGCTAAGATTTTCCAACTATTGGATCTAAGGATTTGATCCTAGCTGTTAGATTGGAGGATTCAATCCTGGCCATTCCCCGCTAGCCCCGCAGGAATAAAATAATACTTTTTGAAATGATGTAGGGTTAGCGGGTTGAAGACACATGTTCTACTATAGGCATGGGGCCCAATCTCCACTCACATCCCCGACACCTTAAGGTTTTAAATCGATGATCCACATGCAATGTCGAGATTTAATCTCAACCGTTCCCCACTCACCCTGCAAGAATAAAATATTTTTGTGCATAATTTTTGTTATCCTGAGGATGTAATCAAGAATTTTTTTGACTTCTGGTAGAGCTCCTAAAATTTTTTAAAAAAATTAGCTTGTTTTGTGCCCTATAATGGTATGTTGCATATGTGCCCAAGGGTAGGGTTTAGGGTTTTAGCTCTAAAAACCTTGCTCAAATTTCTTAAGTCTTAAACCCTTGGCATTTTAACCCTTGTCTCACATATCAACACTCAGACTCTATGACTACTTATTAGATCCACTAGATAAGTATATGAATTCATGATTTAATCAAAGCATTTTAACTGATCCATTGAACTAGAGCCTGAATTAAAACATACATCAAAGCACAATGACAATAAAGATTAATGAAATGATTCTTGATCAAATTTTCATTAATAGTTCATATACAAAGTAAAGTTGGAGAGATGATAGACTCAAAAGACTTGCATTATTGTTTAGATGTGCTTAGAAACCATACAATTAACAAAATTCACTTGCGAGACTCAAAACTTAAGATACAGACTTCATATGTGTTATCTCTATGTTCACAATTTACATAATTTGGATCCATAATTCAACAAGAGACCTATACTAATGGCCTGAGGTTCCTTTTTATAAGAAAAAGGTAGCAAAACAAGCTTGAGTCCGGATAGTACACATGTCACATTTTTATTTGACCACTACAACACACATTCCCTTTTACAATTATATTTACACTTTTCAATTGGAGGGAACATACTTGAGACAAATATTATCCATTCGCTGAAGAAAATAAAACCACCTTCCAACAGGAACTTTTTTGGAAAGGAATAACCTTCTAACTATTGTAGCATATTCATCCCATTGAGCAAAATGAAAAAAATGTGCAAAGATGGAAAAGGTGAACAAACATCCTAGTCAACATCCACATCATCAATGACCAGCATTTACCTATGGTATTCTCAGTCAAGAGACACATATCTTATATGCATTATAATCTCAAAGGCTAGACCTATACTATAATTGACCAATTACATGTGTTCTCCATTCCTGTACTCATAGATCCAATACATCAATAAATATTCTCTTCCACTACTCACACTCTGAATCAGATGACCAATTGAAATCAATGATTTCATCCATCTTCTTTCTATATGGAGAGTATTTTGTCATTATTGAATTGGACTCCTTATCAAAATCTTCTAGAAAGTTGATGATGAAAGAAAATTTCTCTAAAGCATCTTTTAATTTATCAATGTCAACCTTTTCACAAATAGGAACTACTTGAGAATCAATTGTAGTGTCCACCTGGTTCTTCCACATTTGCAAGGGTTTCAACTCATCATAGGTATGTTGAATGTCAGGCAACAATGTCAAATATGCCTCATCAAACTTTGCCTTCAATTCTCTTATCTTATGTTCTAATGGGGCAACATACCCTTGAAACTTTTGTTCCTTAACCTCACTAACAAATTTATAAGTTGGGACCACCCTTGGATATCTATCTTCCTACTGTCTAGGCCCAATTTCCATGGATCTCAAATTATCAACCCTAGGAATCCACTTATCTAGGAATGGAGTAGCCAATTCCCTATCCCTCTAAGATAATTTTATTGCTTGCATAATTAAAGAATAATTTGCATGAACACTATTTAATTTACCTTGAATATTTTTATTTATATGCTTCAAAACAATATGAACAATCTTTGAATTGTTCTCATGCATGGTGTTCTAAACTTTTTCAAGCAATTCTTTGTACACTCCAATTTGCTGCAATAATTCTTCCTTAGTGGGCTCAGTTGGTGGAGCTGCACCTGATATGCTTGGCTCTTCAACTATGAGTGGCTCTCGACCCATATTATAAGGCACTATTGCTAGAGATTGCTCTGGTGGAGGAGGAGGGGTAGGTGCGGTATGACTTGAACTAGTTGAACCCTAATTTCTCAATGTTTCCACTTGTTGCTTCCACAATGCTACTTCAATTTCCAGTTCAACAACCCTTTGCTAACTCTTATTATATTTGTCCACAAGTTCATTATATTTTCTTCTATACATTTCTTTGTCAGTGGCGAGGTTCTCCACTGTTGTTTTTGTGAACTTATCAACATTTATTGCCATGTCAGCCACCTCCAATGTTGGGGTGTCTACCACTCTCTTTATAACTAGTTTCTCGCTAAAATCACTTGGTTCTGCAACCACTGGCTTCCTAGATCCCAAGGACAATGACCAAACAGCTAGAGCATCCCATTCTTCACTAAATGTTGATCCTTGAAGAGCCGATTTGTCCTCCTCCTCAGTTTGCAATAAGGGTCTCTCAGAACTCCTTATGGTATCCAATACCACTGCATTAGCAATGTCCCATTCGAGCAGCAATAGCGCACCACTTTTTTGTACAAGGGATTTTCCCTCTTTAGCTATCATATTTTGAAATTCTTTCTTCATGGCCTTTCTTACATATTCTTGAATAACACTCTCAAGTAGCTGTGGATGTAAGCTCCTCTCTCTAGCAACATTCTCTACATATTCAGAGGCCATTTCCCTCCACACAAAATCTCTAAATTCCTTTGTTTCAATGAAAGAATCATCTTCCATGAATGCTTTACATGCTTCGTGCCTCAAATGATTTTTATTATTCAAGCCCCTGATATCAACCTTTCCAAGTCTAAGGCCATCTCCTCCTGAACTTGAGGCAACATCCCTAATGGGAGAAGGCATTCCTTGCTACATTTCTTCAAAAGTAATGAGAATATCATCCTCCTCTGTATTTGGGTAGTAAACTACCATTTCTACCTCAACCTTTTTCTTTTTAATAAATGGATGGTCTAATGGAGGGGGGCCTCTTGGAGGTGAATCTATATCAATAACAGTAGGAGGGGCACCTCTTGGGGGTGATGGCATTGACCTCATAGGAGAACTTACCCTTGACCCCTCTAATGTAGCAGGGGTTGGCAAAGTTTACTACTTCTTTACTGTCTCCTTCTTCCTGGAGTAAATCCTTATCTTCTTTGGTGGTTGGTAAGTAGGTATCTCCTCCAACACTACATTGGGTTCCTCCTCAATTACCACTGATTTCCCTTTATCTGTAACCACACGCTCTCCCCTCAAGACTCCCACAATTCTCTCAAAATTATTCATAACATACATAATCCTTTTGAACTCACCCCTTATATTGGGCATAGGGTCATAGTTAGGATTATATTTCTTAACATTATCCACCATTTTATTGAAAGCCAAATATTTTTCTTTTATCTCCTATTCCTAGAGATTAAAAAGATTCCTGATTAAATCCTCAAGATAGTAAAAATTATACATGAAAGTGCCACTCCTATTCTTTTCCTTTAGTGCTGCAATAAATCCCTCAAGATCATGGTTCCTTGAGTGTATGGTGTTCAAGTTGTAAGGTGCAAGAAGTTTCAACAAATCTATCCATCCTCCCTTTATTATCACAAAATCTGCAAACGTTGTGTACTATGGGAAGAATGAACCCTTCCTTAATGTCTCAGGCAAATGTGCCATTTAAGATCCTCCCAATTGTCTCATGAGTTCCAGGAATCCAATCCTCAATGGCACATCCCTTGGTAATACAAATGGAATGACATTTGTACCATAGACTCTAAAGATTGTTGTGTGGGGATATGGGATTAGGTCTCCCTAATTGTGACTCAGATTCAAATCTATTCTCCTTTCCATGGGCCTTAGAAGGTCATGGATTTCCTTGGGGATCTGGGGTGGATCATACACTAGGAACCTTATCAATTTTGAGGCAAAGGCATTATGGAAAACCACATAATCAAATTTATGATCATCCTTTTCCAAAATTTGGGTCCAGCATTGGACAAGTAGATCAATGTCATAATACTCCCTTTTCTTCAATGTCATGTCCTTCTCAAAATTATTCTCACCCTTATGCAAGAACATATGCATCAACAAAGAATACCTCCAAAAATGTACCCAATTCTTTCCACTTTTCAAATCAACCAAACCCTTGTGAATGCATTCTAACAAATATTTGGCGTAGTCATTGACTACACTAAAGGTTGGATGTTGTAGATGGCATGACATGTAACTTATTCCCTCGTCAAGGTATCAAGTGGAGTGAAACCAATGATCTGGCACAAAGAATACACTGTCTTCTTGAAGTATTTAGCAAAATATTTCATAGGGAAGGGTTCAAGTTCATCCCTACCAATCTTTATTTTCTTCCTATTCTTCCCCATTCTAGTGCTAGAAGTGTGTGTAGGTAACATTGGCATTCTGAGTAGCACCCTAGTATTCTCATACTCCTTTCTAAAAACATCCATGTCAAGAGGAACCATATCTTCGCTCCACTCATGTAGTTGGAAAATCTTTTCAATCTCTTCTCCTGTTATCCTCAACATCTCTTTGCCATCAAATGTTTTGACCATCCTAGCAATTGGGTCATATCTTGCAACAATGTTCTTCAACAAATCTACATCCATGTACACATTGGAAACTACTAGCTTTCCCATGTCCAATCTCCAAGGGTTGCAGACAGGAACCCCAAGATTTTTGTTCCCGGACCAATGTTGGAACAATTTCCATCTAGTATAGGGAACTTCTGCATCCTTAATGAAGCATTTCTTTTCCATCAACTTATTAGTAATTTTAGGACCATAGAATAAAACTTTTCCTTCAGCCTTTTTGTTTGTGGAGGATTTTAATTGGTCGACTATATCTTGGGATAGCGGTCTAGATGAGGTTGCAAGGCTAGTGTTTTGTGCTTTGGGCGCCATTGGTAACAAAATTAGTTTAGATAAACTTAGGGTTTTAGTAGGAATGGGTTCAAGACTAAGTTTCTCAATTCAAACCTAGGGCTCAGCTCGAAGGTGCAAAATTTGAAACATTTGACAGAATTGTGATTTTTTAAAGCAAATTCAAACCTCAAAAAATAAATTAAAACAAAGCACAAATCCAATTCAATTGAAAGCACGATGAATTTTAACGCTAATCCCAGGTAATCTGAATAAAGCACATAAAATTGTGTTTGATTCACTTATAGATTTTAATCACAGGAAAACCCTAATATTGATCATGTTGAACTCTACATATACTCTTTTCAATCTCCTATGCACTCTAGATTTATTTGCAAATTGCAACTCTCAATTATGCAAGAATTAATCATTTATGTCTAGCATGAGCGAGGTTGGGTAGCTTTGGAGGTCATTTCTACCATTAATTATTGCTCACTCGCGCAAAGCAAAAATGGCTACCATGGTTGTACTTTCAATTTTAAAACTCCACCATCGATCTCTAGGTGAGGTGGCCTTTCGAACAACTCAGATCAAGTTACCCAAGTTTAAATTCATGTCACCATCGTGCATCATTCCATCGGCCAACACAAGCTCACCAATTGGACACCAAATCATCCACTCCCTAGGCCCCACCTTTTCTCATTCTAAACAATCGCAGAATCCATGTGGCAGCAACCCATTGACCCCAAGGATTTTATTAAAGCCTTATTTTAATCCCACAGGGTGAGCAGGCAGCAACTGAGATTTAATCTCATCGTTGTATCCCATCCATTGATCTGAAAGATTTAGAATGTCAGGTTCCACATTGAAGACCAGGACCCACACATATGATGGTACACGCATCGATAGCCCACTGACCTAGAGGCTTTTATTAAAGCCTTATTTTAATCACACAGGGTTTACAGGGAATGGCCAGGATTAGACCTTGCAATCGGAAGGTTATATATTCTACACATGCAAATAAAGTTATTTTTAAAATGGAGACATTGTAAGGTTGACGAGACTTGACCCCCGGGATTAAAGACTTAAGATTTAAGGCTTTTTTCATAAAATATTTTGGTCCAACTTAGGAAATATTAAATAGTAAACAAGAGCATAATGACCGAAAAACCTAAATAAGTAATATAATCTGAACCATTGACTTCTGAAAATCTAACAGTTCTAGTGTTATTCCAGAGGTTTCAATTCGCAATTCTAGTGCTTCAGAGATTTACTTCTTGAATGCAACTACAACCATCCATCAAAAATTCATTGAATGGTCGTGGTTATATTGATTTTCTTTAGAATGTTGGGTTCCACATTGAAGACCGGGACCCACACATACTATGATACACGTGTCGATAGCCCATTGAGCCTGAGGCTTTTATTAAAGCCTTATTTTAATTGCACAAGGCTGGCGGGGAACGACCAGGATTATATCTTGCAATCAGATGGTTGTATATTATGCACATGTAAATAAAGTTATTTTTAAAATCGGGACATCACTAGGTTGACGAGACTTGACCCTCAAGATTAAAGACTTAAGATTTAAGGATTTTTGTCATAAAATATTTCAGTCCGACTTAGGCAATATTAAACGGTAAACAAGAGCACGATAATCAACAGGCCTAAATAAGTAATAAAATCACAACCATTGATTTATGAAAATCTAATGGTTCTAGTGTTATTCTGGAGGTTTCAATTCACAAGTCTAGTGCTTTAGAGATTTAGTTCTGAAATGCAACTATAGTCATCCATCGAAAATTCATCTAACAATTGTGGTTATATTGATTTGCGTTGACATTTCGCCACTAAATTTTTTTATTAGTTTGAGATTATGCTAATTCGCCAATGTTTTTTCTTATTCATTTGAAATAGGTTTAATTCGCTAATGAATATATATTTTTGGTTTGAAAAAAAGTTTTAATCACCAACAAATTTTTTTCTCTATTTTGAAAACAAGTTTAATTTGCCAATGAAAATATTTTATTGGTTTGAAAATAGGTTTTAATTTCCAATGAAAATATTTTATCGGTTTGAAAAAAATTGTAATTCACCAGGATTTTCCACATACTTCTATTGATTAGAAATGATTCACCAATTGAGATTTTGTTTTTGTCGAAAAACAAAAAAAATCACCAATAAAATTAATATTTTTCTTAGGAAGTATACAAGATTCGCCAAGATTTTACACCTTCGCCAAGGGGGGGGGTTCTTAAAGTTATCCTTGTTTCTTATTTCCAACTACAAAGGAAAAACTATGTTAATATCATACTCATGAACATAAAGGGAGTACACTGATTAAATAGTTAAATGAAGCAAAGACACTTATGTTAAATACCCTGCTCATGGACTTATTTAATTAAAACTAAATAAAGCTATACACTCTAAATTTAATTAAATGTTTCTTTTTGTTTAAAAATACCTACAACCAATTGAATTTACAAAGGAATGTTGGTGAAAATTCCAGCTAACTTAGAGGCGAAGGATAACGAAGGAAGCCAATTAATATAAAATTGAATAGGTATCATGGAGTAAATATTTTCTTGTGTTCAAAGAGACTAGTGTAGAGTTATTGCTTTATGTGGTAGGGAACACCAGACTGATCACCCGACCATTGCAACTGACATCAAATTTTAAAATAATATTCTATTATTATTTTTTCCTCTATGCTAAACTTCGCTTACTTCTACGGAAATTCCTTACTTCTCTCTATACATTGTCACCTTTTTCTCCCAAATTGAATATGGACGCCTAGCTAATCCCTCTTTTTTTGTGTTTCTGGCTATATTATCTTTATTGAATGAAATTGTCAGAAATTTGCAACACCAAACTACAGTCATGCAAGTCTTTTCAAAAGGCACCTACATTCACTTCATGATGAATGCACTTAAATCACCGTATCAATGGTTATCTTGCATCCATATCAAAGCAATACGATTATACAAAACTCATATGTTCACCACACATTCTTTCAAGACAATTAAATGAATCTTAGTTTTTCATCACTTTTTTGCCACCCATTCTTTTGGCGGTTTATTTTTTGTTTATTATTATTTTTTTATCGTGTTTTTTGTTGCTTTCCCCACCACTATTGGGTTTCGTTCCACCAAACTCTTCCTTGTTGGTATTAACCTGTCACTCCCCCAATTTGGCAAACTGTAGCCTGCACTACAGTTTAGGTGGGGGTTTTAGAGTATGTTTATTATAATAAGAATTTGACCAAGATTCTAACATGAGAACATTTAGGTTTTAACATTATAGCTACCATTTTCCCTATGTAGTTAAGTAAATATATTAGTATATAATATTATTCTCACCCCCATTTCAACTCCCGCAAGGCACCCAAGGGAGGAGATAAAATTTCATTAAAATATTTTGAAAGGAAAACCCTAAAATTAACCCTAAAATCTTTATGTTTCTCCTTCACGCTGTCTTTTCTCTTTGCAGGTTAGTATCTCATGGCGGCGGCCAATTTTGGGTGTGCACGCAAGAATGAAATTTTATCATTTTATTCCACTAAGGTCTCATCTTTGATCAAGTTGAAATTGTAGGCTTTCATGGAGGTTATATGATATTCACCCCTTTTTTTTCTTCCTTTGCACACAAGATTTAGTAGGGGAAATGCATATGGAGGGTGTAGGAAGCTGAAGATGAAACCACAAAATTGATGCCTTCATTTAACAAATAATAGTAGAACCATTTTAGAAAAAAATCAACCTCAGATAAAACCACAAAACCATGAAATGTTGTTGGGTGCAAAAGTTGAAGAGTTTAGATTTTTAAATCTGCTATTTGAAATGTAGTGCCATAAGCCATACAATTGGGTATTGAGTATATAGCATGAAGTTTTAGAATCTTAACATTCTATATGTAGACATTCTAGTAATATTGGCAGGTCTGTACCATTTGCTAGGCATGTCCCTATGTTTTCTTTTAATAGATTCTAACTACTATTGGATGTTTAATTAGTTGGCCTATGCATGCATAAACAAAATGAATGTAATTAAATTTTTATTATTTTTTAAGGATTTGGTATACTATATTCTTGCATTCATTCCAATGGGTAATTCACTCTATAAACATCTATGTTCTCAACAAATTAGTAAAGCATTTTCAACTCACAAAGAAAGGCATAATGGGTAGATCTTCTTCTTCCTTTTCAAGAAGGTGAACAACAATCTTTATTTTTACACAACATTTATTTGTAGCTCAAGAGACACTATAGAAGTCCCATATTCTTATTGTCACATCTTTATCTGCTACGTTACTATTCACAACCTCAAAAAATTTCTTGGACATATTACCTCATTTTGTTTAGTGAACAAGAGTATCATAATATTATACCCTAACCTCCATTTTTCAGCAATACATCCTTTTTTGAAATAAATCTTCTATTAATGAGGTTGAAATATTGCACATAGATGAGTAATTCCACCTAGAAACCTATAAATTTCTTATTAGCCAACAGCCAAGGGAAAATTTGCTTTCCACCCAACCTTAATGGGTCATCAAGTCTTTAGTAAGATCTCACCATACCCCCAAGCCAAGAGAACCCCTAAGATCCAAAGTATATTTTTACATAAAACACAAAAATACAACACTCTACACACACATCAACATGAACTACCACAACAATAGAAATCAAGGATCTTACAGGGCATAGCATGTTAAGGTAGCTAAAAAATTTTACAAACCACTACAAGGATAATAACAGACTCAACCCAATAAGGTGCACCACCAAGAGGAGTTTAAGCACAATGAATCTTACCTCTCAAGATGGTCCAAATGCTATGAATTAGTTCCCTCTCTTCTCTTTTTCCACCAACCATCCAACAAAACTATTCTCCTCCTCTAGCCAACTCCCTCCAAAAAAACCAGCAAAAGAATCCCCCTTAAACAAGACCCAAACTACCTTTTTAACCCTTCCTCATGTGCCCTAACCCTAGGAACTTTGGTTAGGGTCTCAAAAATAATCTAAACACACTTATTTTTCCATTTTACACTTCCTAAAAATGACTTACAAAATTTTAAACAGGTTACTATTTTACACCTATTCAAGACACTTGAAAGACACTAAAAACAACTTCACCACACAAATTTTTAAGACTTCTCACATTATTTGACTCACGCCACAAAATAAAGTAGTGTCTATCCCCACTTACACACAACACAACACACTACTTCATAATGTGAAGTAGAAATAATTAGGGTCTTAGGAGTTCTCTCGTTTCCCATTGGATCTTGTATAGACCTGCATGCTCAACTTCATTGTCAATACATCATGGTATGAAAGAAAAATAAATCTAATAAAATTTTGTAAAAAATTATTATAATGATGAAATTCACATACCTCCATTACGGATTAATGTGCACCTCTCCCATGATCTTGACCTAGTCCTTGAAGTATGAAGTGTTCCATGCCTAAATCTTATCATTTCATCTTTTATTTTATGTAGCAGATAAACAATATTTAATTTGCATATGATCATAATGATGATATCTCTCATTATAGAACACAACCTAGATTCTAATTTCAAGTTAGGCCTTTGCATATGCTAAATAAATAGAAAGAATAACATTTTAGTAATTTCCATTTCCTAGAAACTTCTAACACTCTGAACATCGTCATCATCTTGAATTTATGAAGGGTTGTGTGAATGTAGCAACTTATTATAGTTCTAAGGTGTAGTCCTTCCTTGTATAAGGTGGGAGTAGCAGTATTCCAAACAAGTCAACCACATTGCATAACAAAGCACCGTTAATTTTTTCTTCTTTTAATTCTATTTGGAAAGATGAGTAATCGTAAGGAACAAAAAAAACTATTCAACATACTCATTATGTATTTTGTTAACACCATATGTATCCAAACTCCAAAATGAATGCACAAAGCTGATTAAAAATCAAAGAGGGGTTTTACTCTCGTTTAAAAAGTATAATCACATAATAATACTTATTAGGTACTAAGTTCTATTGAGGGACATTTTCTATGATTTATTTTATATATAAAAACATTGGTTAAGTTTATTTACACGATTCACATTCTATCCATATGGCATTTACCTCACATACAATACCAACAAAACATGCACTACAAGGCTCATAATAATTCATGATTGCATACTTCCTTAGTTTAACTTGAATAATTGATAGTAATGAACTCCATCAAGAGAATACAAAAGTTATAATTGAAATGTGAAAGGTGAGGCCTTATAAATACCTACAAAAATTTCATTTGGCCCACTATTTTAAAATTAAAACAATAATATTATTTTATTTTTTCTATTTAAAATTTTTAAGTCAATGATTGAATGGTTAATTGTAGAAATTGATTATATCAACACCATATATACAAAATGCATTCGATTAGTCATAATTTTATCAACTAATCTCATGGTTTCACCTTTGGTGGTGTTTTTTTTGTCAATATGTAATGTTTTTTGTATACCTTTTCTAATTGTACAAGGTTCCAACAAACAAACATCATGTTGAATTTGGTCCTTAAGTCCATTGATGTACAATTGTAGCATTTGGTAATGTGTCACCTCAAGAGATCTAAGTTCTTAATCTCAAATCCTTAAGCCCATTGATGTACAATTGTAGCATTTGGTAAGGTGTCACCTCAAGAGCTCTAAGTGCTAATCTTAAATGCTCAACATTATATTCAACTAAAGAATTTAATTGTTTTAAATTTTTTAGTTGGATAAAATAATTTTCAATACATGGTTGCTCATAAAAAGGTTGTTAATTCTTTACTAAATTCTTGCCAACTGAACATTTGTCCCTTTCTTTCACTCATATTTCATTAGTACCATTGTTAAGGTTCTAATTCTAAATATAGTAAATATATGTCATCCATGGCATTATTTGGTATATTGTGAAGTTTAAATTATTGTTCTATGAGGATTTTTCATGAAACTACATTTCTACCATCAAATTTATGAATGTTTATTCTTGGTAGGTATAATTGTTAACCTCAAAAAAGTTCCCCTATCCCTTGATTTGGTTTATTTGGTTTGTACCCACCTTGGTGGTTTATTGAGACTCTAATTCTTATCATAATTCCTTCATAAACATATCTAAACCCTCATTTAAAGATTTTACAAATGGTTCAAACAATTTATCTTTAATGAAATGTATTGTTGTTCCATGTCCTTGTAGAATTTTTTCCTCAATTTTAGGTGGTGGAAAATAAAATGGGTCCTTATATTTTGTATGTGTAGAAAGGTCCATTAATCCTAAAGATGATATGGCTTTAATTATGTTTATATTTTAAGAATTATTAAGGTAGGAAAGTATTTGGTGTGAGAGAATTTGATGCTTCAGTTTGGACCAAACTTGAACCACTAAATTAAGGAATATATTGTTAGAGTAATAAGTTATTATGCTTAATTAATTATATCATATTGATTAATTAATTAAGTCACTTATTCCTCTTTGTTACTTAAGCTAAACTTAGGCACATTAATAATTAATTAATTATTAATTATTAAGTGTGCACACTAGGGTTTCATTTAGGTTTTCCCTTTTAGGGTTTCTTGATCTCCTTCATAAGGATTGATCTCTCTTGTATTCTAAAACTCTCTTGATTCATTTTTTCTCTGTTAATACATTTTGCACATTGTCAGAGCCAAAACCCTTTGTTTCGTTCTCTTTCTTTCTCTGTGATAAGTTTCTTGCATGCAGGTGTTCTTTGGGTTCTATGGATTTGTATTTCTCAAATCCTAACATGGTATCAGAGCTCCAGACCTGCAGCTGCTTGTTCGTGATCTGAAGATATGGCCTTTCAGTGAGTTTGTAATGCAAGGGTTTCCACAGGCATCTTTTTTGCAAGATATGGGGGTAGCCAATTTTTTGGGGCACTTTGGGCTCAAATGGACACCGCCATCACGTTCGCAGCAGCAAAAACCCTAAGAACGCCTGTCGTTTCGTTGATTTTAGTGAAGTTGGTCCGAAAGGCAAAAAAAAATTGTCTGAGAGGCCGTACAGCATCCCAAACATGCAGTCTGAGGCTCAAAAATTGAAAAAAATGTTAAAAAATGTGTTTTTTTGAACTACGGGCTGACGCTGCTAGTTTAAAGGAATTCCGCCACCGGGCGGCCACAGAACCGCCGCCGCTCAGCCCTCCACCAACGGCTCCCTCCAGCCACCGCCGCCGATCTCCATTCAGCCCTCTCCCTCAAGCCCTCCCGCGGTCACATTGACGGACCAAGAGCTCCTACCAGCCCCCGGCTACTTGCACCGCCAAGGAATATTCCATCGGCCTTAGAGTATATTCTGGCAACGTCGCCCAGCGAATATTCCCTTCAGAAAGAATATTCTGACAGATCTGCAGCATACCGGCAGCCGAACAAATTTTTCTGGGAGGGGGCATTTTTTTGCCCCGATGGCCTCTAGGCCGTCAAATTTAAGCTTGCCTTTTGCTGACATCATTTGTACGGCCGACCCCTCTTTGCCCCTCCTAGCCCTAATTTTCCCTAAAAGAGCAGTTTTTTTTCTTTTGGTCATAACTTGGGCATACGGTATCGAAATCGGGTAAATGAGATATTGCCAGAAAGCTGGTTCCGAGCACTTTCCAGTAGTACTATTTATTTTTCAGTATTTTACTATTTTCCTACATTTATTGCTGTTTGAAGTCAGATGTACTTTTTATGCTTCTGAGCTCATAACTTTTTGCCACGATGTCCATTTTTTGCCTCGTTTGAAGCATTGGAAAGGTATTGAGGAGCTCCATGTTGCTGTCCATGCACTTTTTATGTATTTGTCCCAGGTTTATCACTTAGTCCAGATTTGGCCCGATGGGTTGTTTGGCGATTACTTGGATGTTTTGGCAGTTGGGAGAGTGCATCTTGCATCTTTGCACTTCGTTTTCAGTAATACATCATTAAATAATTGCTTGTTGCTTCCTAGATTCCAGAGTTGTTCTCGTTTGGAGTTTTTGAGTGTTCTGTAGCATCAGGTCTTCCGTTGCTTTATCATGATTCCTTGAGTCAATCAGTGACTCTCATCTGGTTTCAGTAGTATACAGAAGAATATTTCCTTGCTTGCCAATATCAAGTTCTAGTGTTACTCTACAGAGTTATTCCAGTGCTTCTTTGCAGCATGTCACCTCATTGTAGGGGGGTTTTGTCCCACTGGGTTTTTCCTTCTCTACTTCATTCTTGCATTTGTAAATGGGTACCTGATCAGGCCTAGTTGTCGGGACCCATCTTTGCTTTGATGCATCTTATTCTAGTATTTTAGCTTCTTCCTAAGTTCATCTTAAGGGGGGGTGTTAGAGTAATAAGTTATTATGCTTAATTAAATATCATATTGATTAATTAATTAAGTCACTTATTCCTCTTTGTTACTTAAGCTAAACTTAGGCACATTAATAAGCGTGCACACTAGGGTTTCATTTAGGTTTTCCCTTTTAGGGTTTCTTGATCTCCTTCATAAGGATTGATCTCTTTGTAATATTTGATTCTCTTAATGCATTTTTACTTTGAGGTTACAGAACATCTTTTTTGGTTCTTCATATCTTTTGCATGTGACAGGTATCCATCTTGCATGCAGGTGATCTTGGTTTCTAACATATATTTTATGTTTAAAAATAAATTTCAAAGAACTAACCCTACTTTGATATCCTGGGCGCGGTGGCACTCCCATTGGGTACTCAGACCAATCATTGTGCAAAGGCGGAGGTGTTAGGGTTAGAGTTGGCAGATCTAACAATTAAATGCAGATTTTAATAAATAAAACAGAGAAACTAAAACATTCACAGAATAAATTATAACACAGAGATTTAACGTGGTTCACCCAATTCTAGGCTACATCCACCAAACCGCAGCCATCCAACACTTTTATTATCCAGTGTAAAAAAAAACCTATTACAATCTTGCGAATAATCGCGTTTTTCATCATACAGTAATACCCATCCGAACCCCTTTTTACCAAGCTTAGAAG
>VDFB02281492.1:1071964577-1072041919 GCA_007258455.2 Sequoia sempervirens | reverse complement strand
TGTACAGTATACCATGGGCTATACAGTATAGCATGATCAGTCGCCACATACCAACAGGAGGTTGTGTTCATAAGTGTTAAGTATGCCATTAGTAAAGGATACTCCAAACTTTGGCTAGAACATGATTCCATGAACATCATAAATTATCTACATGGCACCCATCCTCCAAGTTGGAACGTCAACCATCTTATCAAGGACATGATTATTATGTTGTAATCTTGTGATGAGACCTGAGTCTCTCACGTCTACCAAGAAGGAAACTTGTTGGCATATTTTTTTGCCAACAAGGCTGTCAGCCTGAATGAATTTCATTCATGGGAGGAGGGATTGATCCTTCCCAAGAAAGCTAGGATTTTATTAAGGAATGATGGCATGGGATGAGGTGTTGAGACATTTATGGCCTTGTACCTGCCTTCAGTTTGCATGCTTTGTGGGTAGTTTTTGGCTCTTTGGTCTTCAGTTGAGTTATTTTTGCAAGAGTCCTATGAATTTTGTGTTAGTTGCAATGGGTGGTGACAAGAGTCAAATCGAGTTGCACTCTTATGGTGACATTCGAAGAAAGAAGAAGCTCTGGAGTATTTTGAGCCATGGGAATTTCACTCCATTCTTGGAGAGATTGTACAAGCATGACCCTAATGCCTCAGCACAATTTGTCTCATTATGGCATAATTGTAAGCTAAAGATTAAAGGTCTAGAAGTGGAGGTCAATGAGGACTTGATTGCCACTGTAACAGGAATGTCAACTATGGGTAGGAAGTTTTTTAAGGATAAAAAATGCAACAAAGAAGTGATGGTTTAGTTTTTCAAAGATGATGAGAGGAAGCAATTAATCAAATTGGAGAGTTGGGGTTATGAGAGAACTTCCCTCAAGAAAATATGGGTGAGTGTTGCAAAGGTCCCGATGCATTACGTGACCCTAGAAGGGAGGTTTGGGGCTATTCTTGGTCACCATTTCATGCTCCTCAACCATTGTCAACATGGTTTGTTCATTTTGTTTCCTTTTTTCCTGTTATCTTCTTTGGAGGTCTCAATTTGTGTGCATCTAAAGAATAGGAGGGTCCCTTTCCTCCATGAAGGGCTTATCCTTCTTATTATGGATCACATCAAGGCTCTCATCCTGGCTCTGGCCATAAAGGGCAAGGAAAAAGTGGTTAGTGATATGTCTAGGTCATCGAGTTTGGAGTCCCCTTCGAAAGAGGAGGAGGAATGGAACGAGGATGAGGAGGATGCTTCCCCTACGGCTATGGCTATGTCTTCAAATAAGAGGAAGGTGGCTAGTGCCAATTGTAGCAGCCTGCCTAAGCGGCTAGCCATTTCTGAGAGTGAGGACACGGAGGTGGGGTTGAGTGATTCTTCTCCCAAGTCTGTGGAGGTTGTTGTTGGTAAAGTTGTTGTTGGTGGTGGGTCGGAGGTGGGGACACAAGGTATTGCTAAGGGTTTGGTTGATAAACTAAGGAGGTTGTCAAAGAGAATTTCCAATTTAAGAAAACAAGGCTTCTAAGGTTTCGATCAAGGACCCTAGCATGGCTAGTGAGGAAAAGGATGTTGGTGAAAAGACGGTGGCCATTGAGGATTCTCCCATGTAAGACTTGCCCAAGGAGGAATAGGACGAGGAAATTAGGGGTCAGGATGAGGAGAATGCAGAAAAGAGCAAAGCCAAGCAGGAGCCCTTGAAGGTAAATCCTCTTTCTGAGGACTTTTCTTACCTTGATGATGATGCTACTTCCATGTTTGATTTACTCGATATGGCTAGGGTTGGGGCCACTGGTACCTTTAAATTGGCTAAGTGGACTCTTCAAGAGTTCAATAAAATCAATATTAAAATCAGAGGCTTAAAAGAGAATATGAAGAATGATCTGAAAGGCTTCTGTGCCAGACATTCTTATAGATAGAATGTTGGACCTAGAGGGTTCTTATAATTATTTTAAGTCTCTGTGTGAGGATAGATTGGTGATTGTGGAAGCCAAGGTTTTAGGCATAAATACAGACATCAAGAAGTTAATGCAAGCATGCCATATCTCAGTCAAGAATAGTGTAAACTCCCTAGAAGTCTTGTTCAGGAAAATTAGTGAGCTCAGGTAGGATCAAGTTTACTTCTCTGAACTTATGGAGAAAGAGCATGCGGCCAAGGGAAAGGGAAAAAAAGTGGCTAAGGATGATGAAAAAGGTCCTATTAGCAGAGGGTCGGTAGATTGGAAGAAAACATTTGATGTTGAGAAGAAAGAGTTGTTGGACATGGTCGAGAGGCACAGGAACCAACAAATTGAGGTCGCCAACACTCTGGGTGGCTTGAATTAGTGTGTGGTTTTTTCTTTCTTGCTTTTTGTTTCCTATTGGGGGTTAGTTTCTTTTAGGTTGTTTTTTTGTTGTGTTGTTGTTGGGTGTTGATGGTGTTCTTTTGTCTTAGTTTTTGTTAAGCACCTGTCTATTTGTGTTTTTTGGTTGTTGGGTTGTTGTTGCTGGTCAGTTGAATATTTTCCTTGGAAACATTTTGTATCCTCAGTTGTAAAGGGTTTCAAGTCCCTTCAAAACATGTTTTTCCCTTTAATCAAAACCCTACTTTGATAATATTTCCAAAAGTATAATATTTTTAAAAAAATCTAAAAAATTGTAGCTTATAGAGAAAATTAATGAAAATTTTGACTAAACTTTGACCACTAAATTAAATAATTTAGTTTATTTCCAATAGTATATTACAAAAAACTAACCCTAAATAATTTTTTACAAGATTTCCAAAAATATAAATATTTTAAAAAAAATCCAAAAAATGTGGCCTATAGAACAAATTAATGAAAACATATAAAATCTCAATAACTTTTAGAAAACATACCTTTAAAGTCTAAATTATTTTTTGAGATCTTATCTTATGCATACCTCAAAAGCCAAAAAAATATTAGATCCAAATTCACACTAGTTTGGAAGTTATGGTCGAAACAAGAAATTTGGCAAACATAACTTTGATACCACTTGTTATGATATTTCTTGGAAATAAGTAAAAAAATTAGAAATATAGTGAACCACTCGAGGGGATTACCTCCAATAATTATATAATATTATATGAATTCAATATTTGATGATATGATAATATGGGAGAGATTTCTCTTACTTATTTATATGCTAAACTATATAGGGACGTACCTTTTCATCCTAATTAAGAGTTCTTAGTGTATTAACTAATATTTGTGTTAGGTTTAAGCATGAAACAAGTGCTTATACTTATTATAATTAGGAATATATCATATTAGGATCATAACATTTATTATGATTAATGCAAGATCATTATGTCTTTAGTTCTAGAGTTTCTTCTTAAAAGGGTTCCTCCATGTGGTATCAAGACATAATAACCCAGCCACAATAACCCTAGACACAATAACCCCGTCATAATAACCCAAGGACAAAATAACCCAAGGTCATAATAACTCATGGATAGAATAACTCGTGGTCAAAATAACCCATGGACAAAATAACCCATGTAATTCATAAATTTTGTTTTCCTTTCTCTATTTTATTACAGGGATATTTTGTCCATGGGTTATTCTGACCACGGGTTATTTTGGCTTGGGTTATTATGACCCTGGGTTATTTTGTGCAGGGTTATTTTGGTCGGGTTATTATGTCTTCTAACCCCTCCATGTACATCTATTTTATGTCTATTTGATAATTTTGAATTGATAGTATGTGTTTGATCATTTTAATTTATTTTCATACATGTTTCTCCATGTAATATTTTAAATTTAATGGTTAACTAAAGGTTTATTTATTTTTTAGATAATCATAGTTGAATAGTTTATGCATATAATTTCACTTTATGTATTTACCAATTTATCAACATGTCTACGGAAAAGTTAATAAAAAAATTGATTGATCACCAACCATGTTACATGTCCAATGTGACAATTTTAATTCATTTTCATACATGATTATCCATGTAATATTTTAAATTTAATGGTTAATTAAAGGTTTATTTATTTTTAGACAATCATAGTTGAATAGTTTATACATATAATTTTGCTTTATGTATTCACCAATTTATCAACATGTCTAAGGAAAAGTTAAAAAAAAATTGATTGATCACCAACCATGTTACATGTCCAATGTGACAATTAAAAAATCAAAGGTCACTGAACTCAATGGTACATTAATTAATCCATTTTTCCTATTACTCATGTTTATTCTATAACACTTGAAATGTAATATTGAATCCTAGAGTAGCATATCTCAAACCAAGAAAATTAAATCTATTCAAATAACTAATAACTTAAAATCTAGTGAATAAATTAAATTTTTTTGGCCTCTTAAAATCATAAAAAATATTTTTTTTTAAATTTATCTAGTCAACGAGGTAGGAAGACTAAATTACAATGACTAGGTGGGAGGCATAAATACAAGAGTTATGGTGTAGCTACAATCCCTACCAAAGAAATATAGAATCACAAGCACCCAGTTATTGCTAAAATGTATTAGCTCCTTTTTTAATTGGTTCAAACTATGACCTCTGATAAAGTAGTAGGTAAATTATAGATAAACCACAAATATGCATTGAAACTATTGAGATTTAAAAATAAACTTACAATAAATTCCAAAAACATTCTCAAATGTCCAATTACTATTTTTATGATTTGATTCACATTCATATCCACCAATATCACTAACTCTAATAAAGAGCTACATAGACCATGCATATGTAATCAAAGTATGAAACACAATATTGTATGCAATTTAAGCCATTTTACAACAAATGGCCAATAAATTTTGAAATTCTAAGTGACAAGGCTTTCATTGCTTTCAATTATAACAATAAGTATCATAGTTTGAAAAAGTATCATGTTTTCCTTTGTTGGTATTATAAACTCAAATATAATGTTGTATATACATATTTTTTTTTGAGGCAAAGAAATGTTGTTCAAAACATATTTGCTATGATGGCTAGCTTATTCAATGTTAAATTCTTCAGTCATTTCATGTAGGCCCAACACTTCATAGGATGTTGAAGGAACTTCATAATTTCCAATTATGTTCAAAACTTGCCATCCAAGACAAAAATTGGCATACTACATTAGACTAGGCAATTTGAGGATTGCTACATGTACATCCAATAGTAATATGTCCTCTTTTTCTAAAGGGAATCAAGAGCCAAAAGATTAATGAATGTTAAACTTGTCACAAAGGGAATCATGTTGCAAAAACAATCCATACGGTACTTCTAAGAATTTATCTTTTAAATCTGCTAATTTCACCAAGTTCTATAACTTTGGTGATTAAAATATATGTATGAGTCCAATCTAATAATTTTATTTTGCTTTGATCTTTCTTTATCATAAAATAATTTTTCAAGTTGTTTCTCCATTAATGTCCTCCATTTCTTAAAGGAAAAAACTTGAAATCGAATGAGGAAGATAAAATTTAAAGTCAGAAGTAAAGCTTGATTTCCATTAAGACTTTCCAAGTAAATAAATATAACTAATATAGAGATTACCCATCATGATTCCATTGCAACTCATCTTTTCATTTTGTAGTGTTTCAAGATTATCATTCAGAAAAAGGCCCCCAATTGTTACTAAAGCAATAGAGATTGATGAATCCAAGTGTCATGGAAATTACATACTTCAAGTAATAAGATTTTTTAAATCTTTTTCTGCTACAAGTAATCTGAGACAGGTCTATTTGAGTGATTATTATATCTTTTGCTAGGAAAAATAAGACTAATTTTTTTAAAAAATGAATTGAAATGTTGAAAATTGTGTGGGTTTTATTATAACTTGTTGCTAGGGAAGTCTACAAAAGAAACTCATGAGTCCAAGGTTGATTCCCAACAAAAACTCACCAAGTAATCAGCCTAACTCACCACTGACTCAGCTCATGGGTACAAGTTGACTTGGTGTAGTGAGCTGAAAAATTCATGATTTGATTGAGTGCTCGACAAGTTATCCTACTATGAAATGATGTGCAATTTCTTTTTTTCACAAACTATTGAATAAATTGGAATGATAAACACAAGATTCTCCAAACTCCTAACAAAACAACTCCCAAATAAATAAGGTGATCTAATCTCATTGACAATTTAGGTGTTTGAATTTACTAGCTTTACACAATATTTCATGTGCACACCCATAATACATTCCTACAGTCTTTTCTTTGTAGAACACTAATTGATAATTGCTTACTTCTATAGACAACACTGTCATATACATGCCCCCCATAATATTAAAGAGGTCTCTGCAGTTAAACATGTAAACACACACACATAGTCTCTTTAAAATTCATGAGGTGGATAGAATGCTTTACAAATATAGTTGACTTGATTGTGTTGCTAGTTGATTCACATATTGTTTGCTACCAATTTTCCAAAAAAATAGGTCCAATTATTACACTAGTGATAATATTTGATATCATTCTAATAGTATTAAGTTTTTACTTCTCCAGTGTCTCCACCATTTCATCCACATGCAAGATTTGATTTTTCCAAAAAGATTGTGAAAATTGGGTTGAAAATTAAAGATCTTTTGCACTAGAATCTGGGGTTTTAAGTTCTTTCACTAATGCTTTATTCCTCCTATATCATGGAGATTTCCATTGTAGATGCAAATAATTTGAAAATAGAAAAACAAAAATACAATAGCTCAAAGAGCAATACTAGGAGATTTCAACTGGTCTGGTACTAACTTGTAAAGATACGAGTTCTTGTATCTTTTAGTAAAGCCTATTACTCGACAAAATACAATAATATTAGAGATCACTTCTAGTATCCATGGAGTAGGATTATGTTAGCTTTGGAACTCCAGGAATAGCCTATAATAAAAATATTGATAGAGAAATATATCAAGCTAATCTTTGAAATAATGAAAGCATTTTTCTTTTGGGCCTAGGATCCTCTAATTTTGCTATAAGTATACTACTCGAACATTATAAAATTCACCCTCAAAAAGTTCACAAAAATATTATTGTTTATTTGTATTTAATCTTTCTCCCTAATTCTCTAGATTGTATCTATCCTTCATTTGTGAACTTACCTTTAAAATACACAAGCACCTTGTGTGAGTTTTTACCTAAGGCTCCTACATAAATGACTTGGCCACTTATTTTCACAAGGGGCAGCTACACTAGAAGTGAATCAAATATTAATTCAAGAATTTATTGAATATACAAACCTAGATAAAATGAAACTATTTCAAGCATTAATTACCTCATCAAAGCTTCAAAAATATCAATACTAGGTTAGTGGATGGTACAACTGATCTTCCTCTATCAACTATATGACATAAGTCCACATAACTATAGCTATTGCTCTGGCATCTAGTCCAAAAGTTGGTTCGGCCATAAAAATAATACTTGGTTTTGCAAAGAACTCCACAACAATTAACCATTTTCTTTGTTTTGTTCACAAACCAATCATACTAGAAAGGATTTTTTGTCCCTCCTTTAAATCATCCAACTGTAATAGTTCCACAACTTCATCCACGAAGGCCCATCATGGTGTAAGATAGCTGATTTAGTAAGAATTAAAGAAATTTGTACCCTATTAAAACAAGTATTGAATAAACAAGAAAAACTAGAGTTTGGGACTTACTATTTTCGTGGACATCAATTTGTTTTGGAAGATAATGAAATGAAAAATATAGTAAGAAATCTCTCACTATTATATGTGGATAATTTATGTTTGGAGACACCAAATTACTTGCAATAAACAAAGATGCAATTGCATGGTACTAAAATTTTATGAAATGGCTATTGTTCTTACCAGATTTATTACCTAATCCTTGACATCTTGTAGAGAAACTAAGTGTATTTCATTGTCATGAGTCCTATATTCCTATTATTTTGACTTATATATGAATATTTCTTCTGAGGGACAAACTCCTCAAGTGAATGGCCATTATAAGTTATATGGCCAATTATTTGTAATTATAGCTACAATTAAGTAGAAAAATCTAAAGCATAATATAATTTAATGCTTATGAATATGGGTAAAATATTTTTTTATGGGAAAGCAAGGGAATCACCTCTCTACTGCTGCAAACTCACATAAAAACTACAACAAAGATATTGAAAGAACAAGAGAATTTTATGCCAGAAATTAACAACAAATTTTTCATTAAAATCTCCAGGTGATACAAACTTGTTTCAAATTTTGTTTGTTGATATTAAGCTCTATTATTACATGAAAATTATAGTCATATGACTGATATAAACCCCAAAAAAATCAGTTCTAAAACCTGCAACATTCTTCCTTCAAACTAAAAACTTGCAAACAATCCTCCAACAATTTTCAACGAATCGCTATCAAATGAGCCTTTGATCTCCAAACTTGCAACTACAAAAAAATAGCTTCAAAATCTAAAAATAAACATTCAAATACCTGAAACACATTCATATTCAGCTCTCAAATCAATTGCTATGCCCAAGGCTAGCACTCCTCAAAAATCCGCAAACACCACTATGCATCATTGCAACAATAATGCATTTGCAGAGACTCTTCAACCTTTGAGCTTCAATTCTTTTGCTCATGTTCAATAATCATCAGACCTGCAATAAAAAAACTTGTTATGCACCTCTTCATCACATACTATACCTTCTTGAGTCACTCCTTCCCAAATCCCTATAGAAATCAACTTCTCTCCCAATTCCTGTTGAGTGACTAATTCCAAAAATTGTCAAATCTTGTCTTTTATGCTAAATCTTCATTATTTTTGTTGTAGCTCTCATTTGCAACTTCCCAATATGAATATTCTAACATTATCCAACATTAAACTATTAATTTTCAACATTTAAAACTTCTTCAATTCCACTTTCCTTCATTTTTCCAAGTTTAGAAGGCAACTTGGTCTCCAACTCCTAGAAAATAGGGTCCTTTAAGAGTTGTAACTGCCACTCAACTTGGGCACCCATATCTTTTTGCAATATCTTTAGGAGCATTAAATTAGTAATCAATAATTATAACTCCCAAAAATCCAATGCCCTCTTTTTCCTTTTAATATTTTTCAATAATTGACAAGGATTGGATTGCCACCTAGACTAAGCAATTTGGTAGTTTTACAAAATATAAGGCCAATATTTGTTTTATATATTTTTGGCCTATTTATTACATTTATTTATCAAATTCTATCTAATCAACCTTAAGGAAAATAAAATTTTAAAATAAACTAGATGAAAAATATTTTTGGTGATGTTGATCGCCTATGGACCCAAATGCTCCTACATCAGACACATCAGGTAAATTAAATTTTGTGAATATGACTCACAAAATGGAGCTGAGTAGTAGACTAACCTTCTAGATTGTAAACAACCTATAGAAAACTCCATCACTAAATCAAACTGGTATCCTTCTTTCTTCCATCTCTTCTTCCAACATCTTCCTAGAACACTATGCATACTTCTACACCCTCTCTCTTCCTTCACCCTTGTGAGACCAAGCCCACCACAAACTGACCACCTCCACCAAGAAGAATCTTCATGTTCTTCTGCAGCATCTCCATACAAATTTTCACTCACAAAACCTATCTACATCTCCTCTACATTCAACTCTTCAATTGCATACATCTCATTATCGTCTTTATAATAATCAAAATCAGAAAAATTAAACATTACCTCAATGATTTCTTTCTCTATTGTTGCTGCAATATCTTGCTCTTCATCACCATCTACCATTACATTTCCTCCTTCCGCATCCTCTATCATCTTATTTCACATTCATCAGTCACTTTCCCTTCAAACAAGATATTTATCTTTCTTATCTCCTCTTTGAGTAGGAGATCTTCTTCATCTTCACCAAATTTTTTATGAAATATAGGACCCTCAAAGTTCATCATCTCAGCTTCTACTACACTACTCAAATTGAAACAATATTCAAATTTATTTCCTCTGTTTATTCATCTTCATTCTTTGCTACAACTTTTATTTCATCTTTCATGCCTTCCAAAAGACATGCCTCCTCAACTTCATATTCAGAAACTTCTTCCCATTCATCTTCTTCTTCTGTAGTGTCACATGCATGACATTCTACTTCATCCTCTTTCTTTACTGCATTCAAATTATCATTAGAATGATAAATAAAATTATCATCACCTCTTTTCTGATGAAGTGCTTTTATCCTTTCCCAATCTATTTCCAATTCTTCCACTTTTTGCTTCAACTCCCTAAATTCTCTCACTCTGTCCTTCCTAAGTCTCTTTGATTTTCTCAAGTCTAGGAATTTTCAAAATCCATCTAGTAATAAAAGTTCTCTTTCCTATTTTGTTCAAGGCTTCACAAAGCCACAGTAACACAGGTTTTCAAAACCTCTAAGTTGCACATACACATCCAACAAACCCAACTCTCAGGTTCTGGTGCAATCACTCTGCACTCTCAGGATCTTCCTTCTCTAATACCACTGGTGGGACAACAAGGGAATCACCTCTCTACTGCTACAAACTCACATAAAAACTACAACAAAGATATTGAAATAACAAGAGAATTTTATGCCAAAAATTGACAACAAATTTTTCATTGAAATCTCCAAGTGATACAAACTTGTTTCAAGTTTTGTTTGCTAATATTAAGCTATGTTATTACATGAAAATTACATTTCAGGCATGTGCAATATCATGATGGGCTAAAAAGTGGCGATATGATGGGTATGTGTAGGGTATGTGGCTGACAACTTTTTTTTTAACCCAAAATTGATGAAATGAAAACAATTTTTAAAGGAGATTCTCACCTTTCCACCAATACAAATTATTCTTTACTTTGAATTTAATAAATTATTATTATTCATTTTCTATTTGAATTATGACTAAAGTCTTGATTGATAGGCTGATTGAAAAAAATCTATAGCTTTCAAACAGTATCACATTTTTTGAATCTAAAACATGTGTCACATTCTATGCTTTGCATACAATAGGATTAAAAAAAAAAGAAAATTGAATTTCATGATGTTTTGACCAAGTTAAGGTGGTCATTACGATTTTTATATTTTTAAAATTTGTAATAAAAATTCATAATTAATTATTTACTTGGAAAAAATTACAAAAAATATGCATCACATCTGGACATGAGTCCTCTACTTATATCTAAAATCTTATAAAATATATTATCATTTTATTGTGGTTAGAGTGGTCGACAAACACCTACTTCTTATTTTTCCCCGAAATTTAAGTACTTGCATTGAAATTTCAAATTTTCACCAAATAGATTTAAAAATAAAAAATAAACCTAGTAGTTTAGAAACTACATTCAATTTGCTACAGATTCTATTCTTACATATTTTTGAAATAATATAGATAATGTATTCAAATTTTTACTCATGTTGCGTAACTCTGATTTTTCTGAATTTTTTGCCACTTAAGGGCCTATTTTTTCCATGATGATCCTGCACATACTCATTCATATGACTGATATAAACCCCACAAAAATTAGTTCTAAAACCTGCAACATTCTTCCTTCAAACTGAAAACTTGCAAACAATAATCCTCCAACAATTTTAAACAAATCACTTTCAAATGAACCTCTGATCTCCAAACTTGCAACTATAGCAAATTAGCTTCAAAACCTGAAAAATAAACATTCAAATACTTGCAACAAATTCCTATGCAGCTCTCAAATCAATTGCTATGCCCAAGGCTAGCATTCCTCAAAAATATGCAAACACCACTATGCATCATTGCAACAACAATGCATCTGTAGAGACTCTTCAACCTCTAAGCCTAAATTCTTAACTCATGTTCAATCATCATCAGACCTGCAATAAAACATTTGTGATGGACCTCTTCATCACATATTATACCTTCTTCATTCACTCCTTCCCAAATCCCTATAGAAATCAACTTCTCTCCCAATTCTTGTTGAGTGACTAACTCCAAAAATTGTAAGATCTTGCCTTTTATGCTAAATTGACGAGGCTGCAACCCGGGACACAGAATATCACACACACAATAGAGAATATATTTATTCAGAATGATGAAATTCTTATATGCACAAGATCTAAAATCCTCGAGTTTTGCAATACATGTAAATTATAGAAACTACAAAAATTCCCCTTTTCGCAATATGTGGTCTTTTCCCCAAAAAATCTACCAAAAATCAGAAAATTCCCCCCATAAATAGCTCATTTTCAGTTTTGGAGCCAAACAAAATTTGAATTATGAGTTTTGGCAGTTTGGTGCCACAAATTACAATTTGAAATAAAAAATTTAAAACCTTATTCGAAAATTAGCACATTTTTGAAAGTGCACTAACTTTCGAAAGCCATAACTTTTGATCTGAGACTCCATTTTTCGAACCGTTTGAACCGTTGGAAAGGTCTCAGAGTCAAGAATGTGCTCATAATTGGCTATGATGATTTCAGAAAGTTTCAAGGCTGTTTAATGCCTCAAATCTGATCTGGAAGGTTTTTAGGTGCAATTCTAGGAGACTGAAACTGCAATATCTTTCAAACCAAGAATGCTCTCGGCCTGATTATTTCGCCAATGTTCTTATTTTTTTGTTTTGAATCCTCCTATATAATTTTTGTCCCCAAATACCTTCAAATTCATATACTTGCTAAAAATAGAAGTTGACAAAAAAAGTAGAAAAGAAAAACTAAAAGTTGGGAGTTACAATATGACGAAAAGGGTAACCAAAATTGCAAAAACATCTAAGAAACAACAAACAGGAAATGCAAATCTTTTTTGGGTGATGTAGGATTGTTGTTACACCATTGGATCCTCCTGCATCATAAATATTCATTATTTTTTTTGTAGCTTCCATTTGCAACATCCCAATATGAATATTCTAACATTAGCCAACATTAAATTAATAATTTGCAACATTTAAAACTTCCTCAATTTCACTTTCCTTCATTTTTCCAAGTTTAGAAGGCAACTTGGTCTCCAGCTCCTAGAAAATAGGGATCCTTTAAGAGTTGTAACTGCCACTCAACTTGGGCACCCATATCTTTTTGCAATATCTTTAGGAGAATTAAATTAGTAATCAATAATTATAACTCCCAAAAATCCAATGCCCTCTTTTTCCTTTTAATATTTTTCAATGAATGACAAGGATTGGATTGCCACCTAGACTAGGCAATTTGGCAGTTTTATAAAATATAAGGCCAATATTTATTTTACATATTTTGGGCCTATTTATTACATTTATTTATCAAATTCTACCTAATCAACCTTAAGGAAAATAAAAATTTAAAATAAACTAGATGAAAAATATTTTTGGTGATGTTGATCGCCTGTGCACCCAAATGCTCCTACATCATTTTTTGGCCTTTAAATCATCCAATTTTCTAGCCAAAGCTAAAATTAAACCATTATTTCTAGATCCAGTCATTATTCTCCAAAGGATATATTTAGTTTTTCCACAATCATTGAGAAATTCAAATATCTTTATTTTGGTTTGAAAATTTAAACTGTTTGTCATTAAAATTCATATCTAAATTTTACCTAAAAGGCTTGAATAATCCACTAACACCATTAAGGATTGTGAGTTTAGTCATCTCAGTAGTGACCATCCATCCATTGCCAACAAGGCCTACAATTCATTTCTTTGCAAAACCCAAATAATTTTAAGAAAAATGCTAGTAAAAAATATTTTTTCAACAACTACAAAAAAATTGAAATAAAGGAGGACAATACCTATTTTTGAGATGCTCTACCCTAATGTGAGTGAGCAAAATGATGTCACCACAACACAAAATCATAGCCCACAACATTGTTATACAAAATCAAGCACTGAGTGGAGTAGTGGCCAATGGAAAAAAAATTGAGGCGATCACAGGCATACTTACCCTCTTGAACATCTTCTCCAACTGCATGTTCACTAAATACTTGTGAGACTTTCCATTTCTAGGTTTTCCTCTATCTAATAGCTTGCACTACCATTACACAAGTTTTTTGATGGTTGAGGAAGAAATTGATGGATGTGCACACCTGTTTCAATACTTGTAATGTCTTCCATCATGCAGACCATGTGCTTGCATGCAATAACAATAAGAAATTTATAAAATCTTCTAATATTTTCCTCACCCTCTTTCCTATTGAATAGTTTTTTAGAAATATTTTCTAGGAAAATGAAACCCTAAGAAAATATGCAATTTCCAATGGCAAGCCAAATAAAACGTCAATTTTTAAATAATGAAAAATTAGAAAAAGCAAACTTTGACATAAGTATATTTTTCCCTTGTACACAATTATCGAGATAGCACTAATTCCCTTTTATTGAGGTGAAAACATTACTCTCCACGACAGGGACTAACAAGGACATATCACAAATGTTGGTAAATATTTAAGTCCTAGATCCTTCTAGATTTGTAACGCATAACATCTTAGACCATACAAATATCCATTTTATTCTAAAAAGAACATCTTACACAAATGAGCATCGAGAGACTTGAGCACATCAATTTAAATTGTAGCTTTGTTTATCATACTTCGTTCTCTAATATTTATTGTGATATATAGAGCCATATCCAATTAGCTATTCTCCATTTAGGTATATATTCTCTATGTGTTCTTCGTTATATTATTTGTTTAATGATCTAGCTAACCCCCAAACTATATTGAAATATTTAGTTCTCATTCTAGTCAATTTGACTACTTTAAGCCACAAGTGATTTTAAATATTGATGTGTTCTACACAATCTATGTGATTGTTTAAATAAATTTTTAAAAAGAATCAATTACAATTAAATTATATAATTTATTATTTTATTCATAAGATTTATTGTTTACCTTAAAGTAATCATTTATTCATTATAATTTAGTCTTAGATACTTTTTATATGCATCTAGGAGTTAATATACCTTATAATCATAAAAATTCATGGTTCAAAAATAGGTTGTTTTATATAAAACATCACATAGATGATTCAAAAAAAAAAGAAATTTTACACATTGAAATCTCTCGAAAGATCAAGTCATGGATTAGAATTATCATCAACAATCATATAACAACATCTAAATTTTCAAATGATCATATAATAATTATTACCAAAAAAAGAAAATAATATGAAATTAATCCATAAATTGAAATTACTATATGTATTATTTATTTAACTCTATTTATATTTATATTTTTTAGTTTTTAGAATATTTATAAAATATTTTTGAAATAACTAATATTATATTGAATTGAATGGAATTATAATTTTTTATTTATAATCTATTTTAATGAATAATTTTTTATACGAACAAATAATTTAATAAATATAAATCCATAAATCTACATATAAAGAATTATTTCAAAAGAATGAATACAATTATATTAATGATAATATCTATTAAAAAATTAAACTGAATATAATAAAAATAAAATAATCATTATTGTTCATACTAAAATTATAATTTTAAACTTTAAATGTAACCCTTATACATAATAATAACTAAATACAAGTACATAAAATTCATAAATGGTTTCCCTTCCTATCAAAGAAGCACTCTCATGGTCTTAAAAGAGAAAACCAAAACCAATAGATTCTACGAGTACATATACAATACAAATATGTTTGCTTCACAAATTCTACAAGTAAATATAGAATACAAAAAAAACATCTTCATAGTAACCTTTTCTTATCATGCTTAGTAGCTAAATGCATTCAATAAAAGAAAACATTAAGTTGAAGAAATGATAACCATGAGCACTTACATTTTACGAAATTAACAAGCATAGAAAACATTAAATGGGTTGTTCATCGCACATTTATAGTATTTGATTTGAAAATGAATAAAAGTAATTTAGCAATATATTTATATTTATTTGTTGGATTTTATCATTATTACTAATTTATTAAACTCGTTAAACTAGGTTTTTGACTAACAACAGCATAAATCTCAAGATTTAACGTATTTTTTAAAGATGTTCATAAAAATTATCAAATTATACAAATTATAGACATTTGATACAAAGAAAAGTGAATTATGACAAGCCACTATATGTTGGTTCAAATTTGTAAGCTATAGTTTATGTTCATATATTTAATTAGGTCCAAAGTCACCAAGATAATGTCCACACTTGGATAGATGAATATGACCAAAGATTGTCAATGTAAAAATTTTGAGATCTTTATCTAAGTCCAAATTTTTGGTACATTAATAAATAAATTTCTAACATTTCTCATAACATAATTTTTATCATTAAACTTCAAACTAAATATCAACTTTCATTTCTACTTTTAATTCTAAAAAAAAAGATTTATATGATGATTATCTTAATCAATTAACCTATATTATTTTCTATAGGTTGTATTTCTTTCCAAAAATACTATTTTGATTTATTTAAAATCTTTCCATCAATAACATTGTTAAAAATAAATTCCCCAATTTAAAATTAAAAAGTATTATTTATTTCTAATTTAACAAGACTCGATAAAAAAAATTCCACTAAAAATATATATATACCATCTTCTTCATTAGAAATCTTAGAAAATAAAAATAAAGCAACACACATGTCAATTGTGAAGTCTTGAAAACTCTTTACATGCACATGAAGAGCTATACATCGATATATGATGTTATTTTTAACAAGTGTCACGTAGTGACAAGTACTTTCCTATCTAGTATTGTAATAATTGTATTTTTTGTTAGTCAATAAATTGTTTGTGGAATATCAATTTAGAGGCAAGTCAGATAATAGTTTGAAATAATATATTCTTGCAAGTCATATGTATTGTAGCCACACAGTGGAAAGTACTTATTTGTGTACAATTATAATACATGTATTTGTTGTGTTGTTGATGGATGAGTCATGACAACAATTTAAAGGTAGGCTACATAATAGTTTGAGATCAATAAATTATTACAAGTTGAATGTATCATGATTTTACTAGGCTTAAGAATATTAGGGTTGACTTTGACCCTAAGCTTGATTCATTGTAGTGCCCCTCTGTGATTCACCATGTCTGTGTGGTCAGTTTGAGTTAGTTTGTCGATGTTGTTGTATTGTCTTTCATTTCACTATGAGGTCGGGTACTGCTTGATATTATGTTTATTTGAGTAATATACTTGATTAGTGCTTTTGTTTGATTATTATATTAAAATAAAAGACACTGTGATAATTAAAAATAAAAGATTTTATATAATCAAAGTATTCATTAAATAAAATATTATCAAGGTCTTTATTTGATTTTAATAAATTAAAATTTATGATTTAATAAGGAAATATTAAATAAATATATTAAATTATTGTATTGTGCAAACAAAACTATATGGAAGATTAAATTAATAAATTAAATATTTTAATAGTTGATTTACTTTGTGTAAATATTAAAGTATGGTTGAATTATAAAAATAATAATTAGTGGTAGTTGTCGGTAGTGGGGAAAATTAAATTAAATAATTAAAATTAAAGAAGTGGAGGCTACAACGGATTGGGGAGATAGTAAATAAATTAGTTATATTGCAAAAAGAAAGGGGACTTTTTGGACGATTCTTCTGAAAACTAATTTTGTTTCTCTGCCGTGAATATTTTCTGGTTCTTGAAATCTTTTCTTGGGGGTTTTGAGAAGTTTTGGATTTGGGGGGAATTCTATAGAGATTGTTGCACTCGTAAAGTGTTGGAGCTGCAAGTTGGGAGTGGGAAGCTCGGCGTCAATCTTTAGCTCACTTAGTTGAGTTAAACCAGGTTCTCATGGTTTCGTTTTCCTCTAATTTAATGTAGTTTAGAAAGAAATTTTGAATGTTTGTGTTGTGCAAGAAAAGATTGAATGCTTCTTTTAGCCATCTTGAAATGAAATATTTCTTGTTTGCTATTCATGAATTGGCTCAGTTAGAAAAAAATTTACTCTTTTTGAAGATTTTCTAAGGCTTTGTCTATAGTAAATTTGTTTAGAATATATCCTGTAAGGGTGATCCCACAATAGTGGTTTACAATTTTTGGCGAAACTGGACAATGAAATCATTTCTTTTAACTAAATCTTCACTTTCAGGCACCTATAGCAGCTAAACCGTGAGGAATTTGAAGATGATGCAAACTAGAGTTTCATGACATTTTATCTGTATATTCTAAATATATTTTTTCCAAAATTTTGGAATTAGATTGCACTTCTTTTTTTATCTCCCTCGAAAACTAGTTTTTTTCATAAAACAACATTTTAAAAAAGTGATGCTCACCGTATAATGCATAATTTTTTTTCCATGAAGGATATAATTCTAATTCTTTTCAATTTAGATTTGTAACTCTAATTTCTAGTGCTTCCACTTGGTTAGATAGTTTTTCATTCAATATTTTTTCTTTAATCAAGTTTTGAAGTAACCAATTACAATTCAGACATAGCATGACCGTATAACGCTTAACTTTTTTGTATGTATCAAAATTCAATTTTTTATTTTTGTTGGATCAAGGACTTCAATATCTAGTGCACTCATATTTTTCAAAAAAAAAATTTGGCAATCTTCTATTTTTCCACCTGTGTAGAACAAAGAGTTTGATTTTCCGTGAAAAAACCACATTCACAAGAAATAAAAAATAAATATAATAATTAAATTAAATTTATTTAAAATTATACTTTTTGGGAATCTTATAATAAGGAATACATGCTTACAAAAAATACATTTTCAATGAATTCATTTGATCCCCCAAAAGTTAAATCAAAAGTTGTTTTTTATCAACATTTTGATAGCTGTAAAGGAGACTTCATTATAGGTATGGTTTAAAACTAGCGGGGTTCTATCCAAGGGGGTTTGATCTAAGGTAGTTTGATCAAACCCTCTTCAATTGGAATTCTTTAAATGAAACTTTTAAAGGCTTAAATTATTATATTTTCTAAAAATATGTGATTTCAGCAAAAAACAAAATTTCCCAGAAATTGTAAACTAGCTTTATGGGATCACCCATAACCAATCATTTACATGCGCGTCTGGAAGTTTCTAAAGCCTATTCTAAGCCTTGGCCATACGAGTATTATTTGTAGGTTACAGTGGAATTTTTTATGTTTAAAGTTTGTTTTATAAGCTTTTTAAATGACATCTGACACTTTGCATGGCATCGTTTCCAACCATCAACATTGGTTGAATGCTTTATTTTTCCTTCTTCTATAGGTTTATTGTTTGTGCACCGCTTCAAGGCTAATGTTCTTGTTTTGTGAAACCTAGGAAGTTACGAGCACCAGTTAGGCGTATGTTGATAATAAATAAGATGACATCAATTCTTATGTTGGCAATATGTACAATATTTTGTTATTGATCTACATTCACATCAGTGTTTCTCTTATGTCCACATCCTTTATAATTCAGGGTATATTTGGTGCTTTTCATCACATTTCCTTGATGTTTTATACAAATATTTTGTGATTGTTGTATTGAATACCTTTACTCAATTGTTGCAATTCAATTTAGTGAATATACCTTATGAGTTGGGCCTTCATTACTTTGTAATCAGTGACTTCATTGCATTCGCTTAATAGCATGGGAAATCACTATTTAACATTCAATATATTTGGATTTGAAAATACATTTAAATTCATATGTGTAGCTTAACTTGCCTTTTGTGTACATGCGCGATGGTTGAAATGTTACAACTAGTAACTAGTGTAAATTGTAGGTTATGAGCTCCTTACTTGTATTACTTATGCTAAATGATAATTAGGCATTTCCCCTGTGTATGGCATTTATTGTATATTGTCCTTTCCCCATGTTTTGATCACTGTTGAATGAACCAAGTTGAAATCGATGGTCTTGTATTATTATCAATTTTTTTCCATTTTGTAATGCGTGATTACTTCTTGTATTGGATGAATATAAGTATGTTGGTGTCCAAATATATCTACATATATTTATTGTCTTTCCATGCTTTGTAGGGGGATACCTTGGCAATCGATATCAATGTGTATAGTAGATACCCCTTTTTGCATAGCATTCGATATGTCAGTCAATTCTGGTTATTGAAAGATATATATATATATGCTGAGGAAAATGATTATGTAATACCCCTCATGTTACTGTTGGACTTGTTATCTTTCTATGCTTTTTGTTTGATACTTTGAGACTTTGATAGTTATTGTTTATTGGTTGGATTGGTGGATTGGATAGTTTAGACTGATTGATGATTATGCTACTTTATTTGATGACATGGATATTATGATATGACATTATGGTTCCATTGGTTTGATGATGTTTAATTTGATTTCAGTAGTATATTATGATGCAGTGGATTAGTAATCATTTTATGATGTTATGATGTGATTAGTTTAGTTTATCGATGTAACTTTATATTTAAATGTTGTAATTGTTAGTATAGTTTTGGTGAGAGGACAGTGTAGCACCACTCGTTTATGAGTGCCCTGCTACACTACAATTCCTTCTCACGATGTGATGTTTTTGATTATATATATATACATGTTGTACACAACCTTGTTTGTATGCAAGAATTGCAGGTACATAGTCTTGATTCCACCTGCTTCAGTAGGACAGGGCGAGCATCAATTTAACCCAATGGGCATGAAGTTGAAACAGAGATGACAAGGAAGTCACCCTGTCCCAAGTTTGTCAACCCGTCTCTTTTTAGTGGTATTGTGCATCTTTGACCTTTGTCATTTTTGCATTTTATTATAGTGGTTTGTGTGAGTGTACTTTTGGTATTTATTTTACCTTGGTGTTTTCTATGATGTAATTTATATATTTAAATGATGTTAATAAATGTTGATAATAGCGTTGGAATAGTTGTATTAAAATATAAAAGTTTTAAATCCAAAAGCCATGTAATTGTTTGAAAAGTGTAAATTAAATTATTTCAAATTAAAATTTTGATAATTTAATTAAAAGAGCATGTTGAGGATAATTATGAAATAAATTAATTAAATAAATGAAATTGTGTGAATTGCAAGTAAAACTGCAAAATTAGAATTAAAACAAAAAGGGTTGTTAAATGGGGAAAAAAATCAAGAAAAGAAGAAAAGGACCAATGAATGTTGAGTTTTGGCTGTAAAGCTGGGAATGAATTTAGAAAACTTATTTTAATTTTGATTTATGGAGTTTTCAAAAAAGAAGAAGATACATTTTTATTTAATAGCAAAATTGTGAGATTTTGATTCACAGAAAAATTGACAAAAGCTAGACAAAAATATTGAGTTCTGGAAATTGGATCCTCTCTTGTTTTCTCTGTAGAATTTATTTAGTTTTCATTGTTCTGGAAGAGAGGCTCTTCTGAATTAAATTTTAGATTAGAGAATTTAGCAAGGAAATCTGGAGGAGAAGTTTTGAAGGAAGAAAGGGGAGCTCTTTGAAAAGGCCATTTGGGATCGAGAAAAGCTTCAGCAATTCTTTAGCAAACGTAGGACTTCAGATTCCATTCTAATTCTTTAATTTCTCTGAATTAGTATAAATAAAAATGTTTACTCTGTAAAAGAAAAGAAAATCTTTTTTTGAAATTTAACAGTTATTAGATAGCAAACCAGCAAGAGAAAATTATTGGGGTCTGTGAAAATGTTCTGTATTCTTTTATAATTTTGTTATAAAAATTGTTGCCCTCTGAAATAAAGGATTTTTGGATATATCTATTTATATACATTTTTTAAAAGATGTATATACATATATATATTATGAGTATATTTACACAGTGATTTATTGTAGAAAAGATTTTTACCTGATTTGACATATATACATATACATATATGAAACCGTTTATTGATGTTGCGAACTTTAGACTTCCAGAGGCTTAATTTTATTGTTGGATGTTTATCCTCGTGTTATGTGCTCTTGATGTAGCAAGATATTGGTATCATTATTTCGGTAGGGTTGTACGGGGTTTTGTTGAGACTCTGGTTTTGTGTTTTAGAGAGATGGGTAATGCCTCGCATGTCGTCTGTTGAGACTTAATGCTTTGTTCTTTATGGTACAACCCTTGCTTTGATTTTGCTATGTTCAGGGTCTCCAGGGAGAGTGGCTCTTCGTGGGGGCCGGTACCTCAAATAGGAGGAAGGGCTTAGGATAACCCACATAAGAGTAGATTAACAAGTGAAAACCTAATAATAGAACTTAAGGGGATGGGTAGTAATAAAACAATAAGATAATCTTGGATACCTCGTCTATCCATTAGGGCTATCACAGACTAATGGTAGACTGAGAAGGCTGTGATTGGAAAAGTCATTACCTCATCCTTAGGAGAGGTTAATGGCTTTGCATGAGTCACCCTATGGGGCTGGCGCCTCAAGTAGGAGGAAGGGCTAGGATAACCATAGATGGGGGCCGACGCCTCATGTTGGAGGAAGGGCCAAGATAACCCATGTAGGCTATGCGATGACACTCTCCACTAGTTTCCCTTGTGCTTTGTTTTCTTGGTTACCTCTGGAAGTGTGTTATGATTGTTGTCTTGGTTTTACTTGGCAAGTGATTATGGTTGTTTCTTTTTATTTATCTATGATGAGTTTTATGGCTTTATGGTTATTATGCTTGATTCTTGGTTGTTGTCGTTTATGACCTATGTAATCCCTTGATGTTGCTATTGGAGTTATTGTACTATTATTTTCTTATTGGAGTTAGTCTTATGGAATTCATGGTCGTGGTTACTTCCTTGTCACCTCTAAGCACAGGGGGTGGGTTTTTCTAAACCCACGTGGTCAGGTGGAACGTGCTTTGCACCCGTTGGGTTGCCCATCAACGTTCGTACTTCACAGTATTCTTCAAATGGAGCTTGTACCAGTTATTCATCTTGTAATTCATACATTATTTGCATTATGTTATTATCCCACTTGTATGGGAGGTTTTATTGTATTTCATTTATTGTGAACTTATAATGTATTAAAAGATGATGTATTGTAAATGCACCCTTGTATCCATTCATGTTTTATGAGATTTATTATGGTTGTATCATGTGATGTATTTATACTTATACTTATGTATACATGGATGTTACTTTTTTAAATGGGTATTGTAATGTTTATGATGGATGTAAGATTAGTTATGTTATTTAGCCTTATGTGTATCTTTCGTTATGAGTTGTTTATGAGATGTGACCTCGCGTGCCCCAAAGGACTTGATGTTATGATGTTATCGTATAATGTGATTATGGTTAATGGTTCATTATATGTATACTTTGTTTCATTAAAAAAAAAAATGTGTGTGCATTGTTTTGTCCTTTGGGGTTTGCACGATGAGTGTTACAGATTATAAGTAAATCGGTGATAGTGAATTTTGAATGGTGTTGATATATATGTCCCTATCGCATATATATTATATGCTTTGTATTTTGTTTTATTTTATTGTTTATACTCTGTAAACTGTATTCATTAAGAATAGAAGCTAATAGTAAGCATTTTAATGTTATTCAATTATGTTGAATGTGTATATATCTATATATCTATATAGACTTCTATATGGTTTAAGTCTGCAATTCTGTATTGAAAATAGAACATTGCTTTTAGGTTATACAAGTATATATGTGTGTGTGTGTGTGTGTGTGTGTGTGTGTGTGTATGTATATATATATATATATGCATATGTATATATTTAAATGCATATGTATATATATGTATGTATGTATGTATATATATAACATGTGTGTATATATATATGTATACTCTTGTATATGTGATATTTGTAGGCATTTAAATGTTTATATATAGATAGGAATGTATACATTCTGAGTTCCATTAAAGAACATTGCTTCCTTTGTTATTAATGGAACATATTAGACAAACATTAAAAGAGGAAAACTTAGATAGGGCATAATTGATGTATTTTTAATTATATTAAATGAAGGATTAGTTTATAGGGGATTAGATTATCTTTTGAGTAAAATCAATAATTAATAAACTTGAAATGGTTGTATTGTAAATTCATTATGTATTCCATGATTCTATTATTGGTTCAAGTTGTTTGTATGAAGTAAAGTTAGTAAGAAGTGAAAATGGGATGTTTGTGAGTTACAGTTCAAATGTTTAGGTCATTGTGTGGGTGGATATGCAAAGTTTTCCAGACGTTAGGGGGAATTTTCTACTTGTTGGATTTTATGATCATTCTTTTGAGATGGTGGTTCATGTGTTGAATGAGTTTACGAGGGTCATTAGCCTTGCATGTTATACTCTCCACTCTGATTGGGACTTGTGTGCGGGATGGTTTATGCATCACCTTTTTGTGTATGTTTATGAGGTTTTTTGAATTTGTGCAAATGGCTTTACCCAGTTGGATATTTTTGGGTCTTCTAGTTGTTAGTAGGGGGGAGTGGCTCTCTATGGGGGTCTAGCGCACAAAGTGGTGCCAGGGTAACTCATTGAGAGTTTCTTTAATTAGTGATAACCTAAAATAAATTAGGGGGTTGGGTAGTTCACATTAATCAAGATAACACCTCACTCATGGCTCAAGTGCTTGTTTAGGCTTGAGATGAGTGGGAAGGCTTGGAATGAAAAGATCAATTGTCTTGTCCTCTTGGAAGGTATGTTGATCCTGCATGAGTTTGTATGGGGGTCCGATGGCTAGTAGAGGTTGCCAGGGTAACCCAAGATGGGGGTCTGGTAGCCTAGGAAGGTTACACCAAGGTAACCCAGAACAAGCTATGTGATGACACTCCTCCCTATAGCAACCTAGAATTCCCCTGTCTTGTGTTCACTTTTTTGCTATGTATCTTTGGAAGAGGTGTCATTGTTGTAAGTTGTTTGTGGTATTTGAATGTTGGAGCCATGTTAGCCTTTTGTGTCGTGCTACTGTCTTCTTGTCTGCTTTAGTGGTGAGACCTTATTGTTATCTCCTAGCACGAGGGGTGGACCTTAGGGTTTTACATGGTTGGGTGGAACGTGCCATGCACTCTATTGGGTTCCCAGTTGATGTTCAAAGAATGGATGTGGTACTTGATGTGGAGATTCCAAATCTTGTACCAGACTTGAGTTAGTGTTGATGTTATGTAATGAAATCATTTCAGTTGTATCTTATTATGTATTTGATGTATCCTTCTTGTTGTTATAAGGGAATCTTTGATATAAACATGTAAACTATGTAATGATCTACCCCATGTATGGGAAATTGTATATGTATTCATTGGTTTGTATTCTATGTTCTTGATTGGTGTTGTATCTGTGGAAATATGTATATCTAATTCTTTTAATGCAGAAGATGTCAATGAACTCTTGTTATTAGTTATTTTTATGGTGTATGTTTAGGTTGGTTAATTGTTATGTTCGTAATGCAATCATGATACCCTAAAGGACATAGTCAGTAGAATTGTACATGTAGATTGCATTTTATGTTATTATTAGTATGATCTATATGTTGATTCACTTTTTTTTTTAAATGTGTCATAATTGTTAGTTTTTGTGTTGTCCTTTGGGGTTTCGTGATTGGGCGTTACACTTGGTATCAGAGCCTAGGTTCATACACTGGGCACTCTGGATACATATGATGTAATGTCGCGTTGCCCAAACCCCAAAGGAACACTAAGACAACTATTACTACACAATTTTTTTTTTAAGTTAACATATATGAAATGTACATTAAGTTCCAATGCATGACATTCAGTTTAATTAGATACACTAACAACCTATGTCCTCTGGGGTACACGTGAAGACATTACGTAACCTAGAACCCATAACAATGATAACAAGTGGATTTCCAAGATACATTATATCCCATGACAAACATTCATTAACAAAACCATACATCCATAATAATTCCATCATTAAGAAGCATTCACATGTGATAACTCAATATAAACAAGATTAACTCAACTGCAATAACCATAACATATATTAAAATCATGAGAATACGAAGGAGCATATTTCCACATATACAACACATCAAAATGATGGCAACCATAATCACTAATCATATAAGGAAAACAAAGGTACAATTATACATTACAACTGTTTCCATTACATTGCATCGTTCAATCACATAAGTTTACATCATTGTTTCCCAACACGTGGGAGTAATACATCAAATACATGAGTATGACAGAAATAAAGAATATATATCTGAAAATATATTGACCTTTGGAACACTCTGCATCTGTGTAACACTACACTAGACGAATGCCAATAGGGAACCCAACGGGGTGCGTGCCACGTTCCACCTGACCATGTGGACTCGAAGGCCCAACCCCCCGTGCTAGGAGTAGACAAGAAAGACCCACAACCGAAACAACCTAGTAGAACAACCACATGACCAAACCATAGAAATACAACCAAAACATAATGTTCAACAACATCAACGACTACAACAAGACGACTGCTTCCAAAGACGTATAAATATAATGGCAAGGGGTACTATGGGAGAGTGTCATCACACGGCCCTATTATGGGTTATCCTAGCTGCCTCTCAATAGGCGTCGACCCCCATCTATGGTTATCCTGGCTTCCCTTTCCGAGCGTCGACCCCACAGGGTGACATGTGTGGGACCACTAGCCTCTCATGAGGATAAGGTAGCGACCTTTCCGACCACGGCCTTCTTAGCCCACCCTTAGTATGTGAAAGCACTAACGGTGTGGATGAGGTATCTAACTTATCTTTAGTTATGTTAACCTACCCAACCAACTAGTGTGTTTTATTAGGTTTTCACTTGTTTAACCAACTCGTTCATGGGTTATTCAGGCTGCCCCTTTGTGCGTTGGCCCCCATGACAAGCCACTCTTCCTAATAACCCAAAAAAAAACTCACAACACCGAGGGTGTACCAAGGGACAAAACACCAAAATTCACGATTCAGAATACAAATGTGAGGCATGAACCATCTCACCAACAATCATAACAAAATACAACACTACTGCATCTAATAACACCCTCTAGAGTTCAAACTAGTTATTCAATCATATGATCCCAATTCCAATTAAGGAAAATCGACATGAACTAGTTTCCCACTACCTCTGGAAGCCTAGAACCAACTACCAAGTGAGGGAAACATAAACAATGTGGGTTCCTGACAAACTCAAAACATGAACAAACATAAAATCTCCCCAATAAGTGAAGTAAAACCAAAAGGAGAAGTACAGTCCATAAGGAAAAACATAATATCCATCATAAGAGATTGATTACATAACTTATCTAAGCATTTACAAGGCAATACTTTCAAAATTCTTTTAAAATAATCAATTATAGCATAAGTCACATAACCAAAATACTATTTAACCAACTTCCTTTATAACATCTTTTAACATTAAAATATCTCAAACCAAATATCCTTAAAACAATTACATAAACTTTAACTCGCTAACTAGCAATACAAAGGGTTGCGAAAACATAGTTGCTTACTTAATTAAGTCAACGCTATTGAAAACAAGAATATATATATATATATATCTTCTATTAAAAAAAAATAACAAATTTAAATATCTTATCAAAATTTAACTAATTACATATAAATACATATATATATATATATAATTATATACATATATATATAAATATATATATATATATATATACTTGCGTGTACATATTTATATATATATATAATCGTATCAATCTTTCCATATAAATATCTTCAAAAAAAACTTAACAATATCAATTTGTTTGCTATCATATTCACACATATATAAACATAACTATGATCCTAAATGTTTATCATATTCTAAAGATGCAAAACAACTATTATGCAATAAGGAAAAATACAAAAGACACCTCAAAGATTTTCCTAAGGAATTGTTAACACAAAGAAAATAGATGAAATAATGCAATTGCTTATACCTTCTTCATGTTGATGAATCCCTTGGTTTGCCCTTGATGTTTAAGATCCTTGTGTGCTCCTTGGATGGCTAGATGCAAGATTGACATTATGACTAGATGTAAGTGCAAATGGCTAAAATGGCTTGGCTTAATGAGTGAAAATACTTGTGAATTGAGTGCTCAAAATGACAGCATAAGGATACTAAAATGACTAAGTCCTCTAATGCATTAGAAGAGGAGGTATTTATAGGAAAATTTGAATTCTCTAGAGAATTCAATGGTTGAGATTGAGCCACCAAGGTCAAGATGTAGAGCTATGGTGAGTTGAGGACTCACAAGCCCTTACATCTTGACATGTGAAATGTGAGATGGCCTAGGATAAGATGATGTGGAAGTGAGGTGGAAGGGAGATACATGATGTGGAGGAAGGACAAGTACCTTGGGGGGTGAGAAGATTTCCTCAAAAAGGAACTTCTTGTCCCCAAGTGAGGATGAAAGTGACATTTGAGGAATTTTGGAATTCCTCAAAAATCTCCATGGGAAATGAGAAAGTGGTTGGAGAAATAAATGTGAATTAAAAATTCACATTCTTGGGAGAATCTAATGGATAAGAGAGGGTTTCCAAAAAGGTGGGAATTTGTCACATGTGAGTGAGGTGACAAGTCAATGTTCTAGAAGTTGCATGGGGATAAGGTAAGTCTTGAAAGGATAACATGTGAATTAAAAATTCACATGGGGAGGAGAAAGACCTAGGATGCATAAATGTGAATTAAAAATTCACATGGGAAAGAGGGTCAATGCTAAGAAAGACAAATGAAAAGGTTGACTAAAAAAGGGTGCTAAATGTGGCTAATGACTTTGATTAAGGTTGTACAAATACCTTATTAAGATAATTAATGAGAGATTAGAAGCAAGTGGAAAATGTAGGAGGATGTGACATTAATCCTTGATTAAGAGGATACACATCTTAATCATGAATTAATTAAATTAATCCAGATTAGAAAGGGATTATGGAGGATGTGACAAGGATAGAGAAAAATGAAGAATTTTAAATTGATTTTATTCAAAAATGTTAAATGACTAAATTAAATAAATTGATGTATTTATTTAATTCAGAGAGGGAAAAGATGTAAGGTAAAGCATTTAATTGTTAAATTAAATAATTTAAGGACCTTAGGCAGGAAGTGTAATATTAATTAAATAAATTAATATTGATGGAATGGATGAATAAAGAGGTGAATTTGATCATATGGGAGCGATCAAATTTGGATGTCTACATTTTGCCCCTCTTCGAAATATTGTTAGAATAACAATGTTTCGAAGAAAAATAAAATGCAGATGGTGAAGGAAGTGATAGGACTTGATGCCCCAGCATGAAATAGGTTGAACGAGCTTCCCAAGTGGAGGGAAAAAGGAGGGAGATACCCCAGTGACTACCACGAAGGGATGGAGGAAAAATGGTAGGGTATGCCCCCTCGAGAGAGCGGCTGGGGAAGAAAAGGGGCCTCGGGCGACTTCTCGATAGGAAGAAATGGAAGGAACCATTAGATAGAGCTCAAAAAACTAAGTAACTTTGGCTTTTGAACAGAGGCGATCGGACGCATGGTTTGCAAATGGTGGCCCTAGGAAGGTAGGGAATTAATTGGAGGAGAAAAAAGTTAAATAAAAGGTAAAAAATACCTTTTATTTTAAAAGGGGGGAAAAAAGAGGGGGAAGGGGTTAAAAGGTAATTTTAGAAATTACCTTAGCACATTTCCACTGTAGCAGTTGAGAGAAGAGGAGAGAAGAGGAAGAAAACAAAGAGCAACGATGTCGCAAGATTATGACTTCAATATCATTCACCAGGCGGATGAGGTGCGGAGGTTCCACACCCACTACGCAGTGCCTCGCCTAGTAACAAAACCCCTCTTGTGTATTTTAAGTATTTATAGCATGTTTTTGAATGTTTATAGAAAATGTAAAACATGGGTTTTGTTCTTGGGATAGAGAAGAAAAATGGGTAGGAACTAGAATTTCAGTTTTGCGAGGGGATAGGGGTATAGGAGAGCGAAACATGGCTCTGGGAGGGGTGAATCCACCCCACTGTGGAGTGGCGCGGCCCCTGGTTGGGCCAGGATGCCCCACAGAGGGGCGTATCTGCCCCATCCTGGGGTGCTTCCACCCTGCGCATGGGCTTATCTACCTCGACTTGGGCGGGTCCGCCCCGTGTGGGGGCGCAGCCGCCCTGGTTCGGGGTGGTTTCACCCCACATGGGGGGCGCACCTGCCCCACGCAGGGGTGCATCTACCCCTTCCTAGGGAAAAGGTACCCCACAAGCTAGGGCGCAACCGCCCTAGCTCGGGGCAGAGGCACCCTACAGGCAGGGGCTTAGCCAACTCGAATCAAGGCAGAGGCACCCTACAAGCCAAGGCACAGCCGCCCCGGCTTGAGGCGGAGGTGCCCCACAAGTGGGGGCATAGCTACCCCAGCTCGAGGTGGAGCCACCCCATAGGCCGAGGTGCAGTCGCCCCTACTCGGGGCAGAGCCGCCTGACTGGCCAGGGCGCAACCACCCTGCCCTGGGGCGGAGCCGCCCTGCAAACTAGGGCGCAGCCGCTCTGGCCTAGGGTGGGTCCACCCCGGTTTGGGGCGAGTCTGCTTCGGCCCAGGATGGGTTCGCCCCTAGGGAAGGCATATCCGTCTCGGAAAAACCGTCCTGACTCAGGGCAGGTTCAACGAAGTAGGGGGGAGGAGCTAGGAAAATGCAGAAAAGATAGAACACAAGAAAAAGAGTGTCCCAAGGCTAAGAAGGAAATTGATAGTTAAGTTAATATGGATGCAGAGCTTCAAGCGATTATGGACACATCAGCGACGGTTGGAGGCACCGGCACCGACTATGACATCCATGACCAGATTAGATCATGCAGCGCTGGAGCATGTGAGGTTATTTCACTTTTTACAGTTCCTGGTGATGAGGGCACATCGAGCGATGTTGACAGCACTGATAAAGAGATGGATTTCAGAGACATTGACCTTCCATCTTCCAACGGGGGAGATGACAGTGACGTTGGAGGATGTATGGCATATCCTGAGGTTTCCCATAGCGGGATTGTTAGTGAGTGATGTGGTATCGAGAGGGGGGGAGTTAGATCACACCATTTCAGTGTTATTTGGAGATGAGGATCTGCCCATATAGAATGGGTAGTTGGACTTGGACAGATGTTTGTTAGTGAGAGTACCACCCCTACCATTATTTTTGTGTGGGCTGATTAGTGGGATATTGTTACTGGACCATAGCAGGCGGTTTTGTAGTCTATGATTCATGGAGGTGATTCAACATATTGTCGAGTGGCATGAGGGATATTTCTCATGGGGTACCTGTGTATTAACGCAGTTATATAGGGACATGCATGTGATCTGCTATTGGAGGTCAGTGAGTTTGACACACATGACCCTACTACAAGTGTGGGCATGGGAGCACATTATGGTGATGAGACCCCTAGTGGTTAGGGGAGGAGAGGAGGATTATAGGGAGCCTATGTCCTAGGGGTATGGGGAGGCGAGGGGTTGGGTTTTGCGGTACGAGATGTAGGGGAATATGGATGGGTGGAGGAGAGCGATAGATGGCTTGCAGGAGAGGGACATATTATGGCATTCGTATATGTATCAGTAGTTCAGGGGATGGAGGGAGGAGGAGGATAGACATAAGGGCTATTTTATGAGTCAATGTGTCTTGATTGGGAGCCAGCCACGCATAGTGGAGATGCATCGACCAAACAGAGTGTTGAGACAGTTTGGGCTGCTATAGGATATTCTGAAGGTTCCTGTCATGTTTCGTTGACTCACCAGAGAGTGACCATGGGGAAATACTTTGACACCGAGGAACGCTAGAGTGTTGTGGGTGGCGACAGTGCAGGTACCCTACCCAGGGAGGGTTTTTGGGGTGGAGGACGCGGGAGTGACAATACAGTATGACCGGTGGTGCCGCAACCACTAATGGGAGAGGATTACACCGATGGTGCCTATTGTAGGAGTTGTAGGATTTGGATCGGAGGATGAGTTCCAATTGGCAAGGGAGGGTGGAGATAGGAGGAGACAAGCATGGAGGGGAGGGGAGGCAAGGGTGGCAGGACAACAGGAGGATGCAGAGGGTGTTGGTCAGTAGGGCAGAGGAGAGGATGAGGCTGAGGCGGTAGGATAGCTAGAGAGGAGGAGGAGGAGAGAATGGAGGAGGGATAAGGCATAGGTGGATGTAGCAGGACCCAATGATGGGATAGGTCTGGAGCTAGATGCAGTACAACAAGATGAGCTAGAGGTGGAGATGATATGTGTGGTGGAGGGTGGAGTCGTTCAGCAAACAGGCATAGGAGGAAGAGTACGGCATAAGAGAGTGCTAGTGAGGGTTGAGCAGGAGGAAGTGGGAGGGGGTGGACAACAGGATGGAGCATAGGAGGAGACTGAGGCCAGGGGTCAATCAGAGAGGATGGCAAATAGGAGACGATAGAGGAGGGTCCAGAGCATGGCAGAGCGGGTGCCTTCCGTGCTAGAGATATGGGGAGCAAGGATGAAGAGGAGTTGGAGGGGGAGGCAAGGTTTGTAGGAGAGCCAAGGAGACTAATGAGGGTGGGGAGGAGAGGATAGCTGAGGAGGATTTGGGTGAGCTGCAAGATGAGGTAGAGGTTGATGTGATGGATGTAGATGGGCTAGATGTGGAGGTGTTGGAGGTAGAGTCATTGGCAGCGGTTCATTATGTGGCATTAGAGGATCCTACTGCTTAGCTGAGAGGCTTCAGATTACAAATCAAAGGTTGAGGATTGTTGAGGTGGAGGTGACCAGACTCAGGGTCAAGCTAGCGAGGGTATAGGCAGCAGGTTAGAGAGATTATGGATTTATGGTTGACCACTTATCCACACAGGTAGAGGTGGTGGGAGAGGGAGAGAGATGGATTGTGGGCTGACATACAAGGGGTACAAGATGAGTTGGCTATTGTGAGTTGGGACCGTGACAAACTACAAGCAGAGGTTGTTATATTACAAGCCAGGGGGAGTCAGCAAATCAGGGGCCAGCGGACACTAGGCAAGAGCGAGAGGAGATGAGGGGTCAGATACGCATGACACAGGCGAAGAGAGATGTAGCATTGGCATAGGTATAGGCCATGGAGGTGGAGAGGGATGTAGCCCAGGCACAGGTGTAGGTGTTGCAGAGTGAGAGGGAGGTGGTAGAGGCACAGATACAGTCTCTTCAGAGGAGGAGAGAGGAGGTAGTTTCAGAGGTATCGTCACTACAGAGAGAGTGAGATGCATCATATTTAAGAGTACATGAGCTACAGAGGGACAGGGATGCAGTGGTGGCTCGGTCACAGGCCACACAAAGGGAGAGGGATGTTGCAAAGATGTGGATGTAGATGTTGCAAGGAGAGTAGGATGCATCAGTGGCTCAGTTGCAGTTAGTACAGAGGGAGAGGGATGTTGCAAAGATGCGGATGCAAATATTGTAGGGAGAGCGGGACGTAGCAGTGGCTCAACTGTAGTCAGTACAGGTTGGTGATGTGATAAGGGTAGACATATAGGGGTCACAGGGGGAGAGGGATGCAATAGTGGCTAGGACAGTGGCTACCAAGGAGATGAGAGATCGGGTTCAGGTAGAGATGGCATAGTTACGACTATCCCAGGAGGCCTGGGAGCAGGAGAGGAGAGTGATCACTAGAGATCGGGATAGGTATCGTTAGGAGCAGAACTCCATTCGGGTCCAGGTTATTGAGCGAGAGGAGAATACGAGGGAGGCAGGATTTTGGATGTCTGCGTATTATCATGCAGTTCCAGATCTGGCACAACAGATATTCCAATACATTCGGCAGACACCACAAATGCTAGCACCATCCTAGATGTTGGGGACATGGACCCAAGGTTTCAGTGAGTCACAGGGTGTTTTTCTAGTCAAGAGATCAGTACCTAATTCACCTCAGAGATCAAATGTGGGTAGCTCATTCAGAAGATGATAGGCTACTGATTTTTTGATAGGTGTGAGGTGGATGGATAGGTCAAAGTGACAGCAGTTATTTTCAAAGCCTTGTACTGATATTTCATCTTATGATTTTGTATATGATGGGCATGTATTTTGATGTTGTCAATAGACATTATTCGGTGATGGAATTTTGGATTTATATATATATATGGTATACATATCGGCCCTTATTGACACTATGTTCATCCGGTGGATGGATGATTTGATACATGCATATGTTTTATCTATTGACATGTATGTATATATTTATGATGGCATATGTGGATACTTTATGTATGGATGCTTATTTGATTTGTTGACATGTGTGTATATGTTTATGCATGCAGGATGTGATATATTATGAATCTAACACTTTGTGATGCAGGTGGCGATGTATGCATGAATCTAACACTTTGTGATGCAAGTGGTGATGTATGTATGAGCAGTATAATGAACCTAATATATGTGGTTCTAAAAATAATAATGCACTTGTAATGAACTTAAAACTATAATGAAAGGTAATAACACATGATCATAAGCGTCAATAAGGACTTACATGATAAAAAAAGGGGGGAGATGGATGTTAGTGAAAGTGGAAAACGGGTGTAATTTGGCACTGTCAATAACTCTTAGTAGTCTGAGAAGAATAGGAGATAGGGCAAAGTACTTGCACAACCAAAATCATAGGGTGAATGCTATGCTACAGTAATGATTATGAAATGCAATCCTAATATGATTTTCCATCTTTGGAGCACTGATTTTTGCTATAGCATAAGACACCAAGTGCCAGGGTATAGGCAACCAAGGCGAATTAGCATCTAATGCATGAAACAAACACACAAACAAGAAGGATATCCCAACACCCCAAAGTAGTGAAAACTTTGGTCGGGCCAGGAATTGGGATAACCACAAGCACAAAGGGATGTCCCAATGTAAAACAAGATCACATGGGTCTTGGTGGATACTATGTGGGGAAACCCAGTAGACAACAACAATAAAAGATCAAGATATGCCCCTATCTAAATTAGTCAAAACACACTATAATATGATAGATTATGGCGGCCTTAACTAACTGTAATAGAGAGTTCTAATGATAAAAAAAAACCAAAAGTATCAAAAGATCGCAATCAAATTTCAAACGTCCTTTTCCATAGGATCAAGAGGATGGATGGGGTTTATGAGGTTTGTTAGGAAGGATGCATCCTATTGAGACCAAAGATGATGGATACTAAGCTAAAAGATTGTTATGACATGGGATGCTCAAAATCAATTGAATCTCCTACCACAGGTGGTTCTCGTTTGTGAAGAACCAGCTAGATAAGGGCATAGCTTGATGACACGACACAAGGCACCAAACATGAGACTGACACACCCTACAGACCTAGGGTCTCGGGGGGTGATCATAGATTAGCCTTGCCTACATGAAAGCGTAGAGCCCTCGTATTTCCAAAAAAGACCATGGATAAAGTAGAAAGAGGACTAATGGAGACGGATGAGACAATGATGAAATAAAGCCTCGGGGGTGGATCAAAAGATTGACCTTGCCTACGTGCAAGCACAGGGGCAACGTAGTTCAGAAAAATACAAACAATGACCGACCATTGATAAAAGAGAAAACAAGACAATGGAGATAAATGACGGGGGACCATCATAGGATGATTTGAAGGCCCCAGGGGCAGATCAAATGATCATCCTTTCCTACATGAGGGCACAGGGGGAATGCAGTTCGACCAAGACCAAAGAGACTGACATGACAGGATGACGCCTAGGTGGAGATGGGCACAATGGATGAGCCTAGATGATCACACAAACTAATAGATGGACAAATTGACAAAAAAAGCTCAAACTAGGACAAAAATCTCAGGATGAGGGATAACATATAATCGTCCAATGCTCAACCAAAAGATACCAAGCGGCCAAAGATGGACTAGGAGAAGATGTTAGGATAGGATGGATGGAGTCATAAAGTAATTAGAACGCAAGGTAGATAATGATTAAGCCCTCTACTAATGATGCCCATTACCAGGTTTTCACCACCCATACCTATCCAAGGCACCACAAAAAGTGGTTTTCACCATAGGATGAATTTATTTCTCTTTACTATTTTTGGATTTTTTTTATTTTTATTTTTTATTTTTTCTATTTTTGCAGGTAGGGTTACTAAGCGGACTTAGATGTAGAACCTCTTTAGATGTATGATATTGATAGGTTCTTTGAGGGGATCTCCTTCGAGGGTAGCAAGTTTGTATGCCCCAAATCCATATTTAGCGATTATGATATAAGGACCCAACCAATTTGCTTCAAATTTTCCTTTCTTATCGCGGTCCTGCCGAGTACGTTGGTTCTCTTTAAGGACAAGATCACCAATCTGGAACATTCAAGGATGAACCTTCTTGTTGTAGTTACGCTTGAGACGGTTTTGGTAAGTTTGCAGATGATCATAGGCTTTGATTCATCTTTCATCAAGTAACTCTAGTTGTGCAAGCCGAGCAACATGAGCATCCTCCTTGCTAATAAGGTTCTTTAGAGAAATCCTCAATTATGGGAGCTCAACTTCGATTGGCAAGATGGCTTCGGCACCATATACTAAAGAATAGAGGGTGGCGCCCATAGGGGTGTGGATGGAGGTGCGATATGCCTAGAGAGCAGGATGAATATGGAGGTGCCAATCTCGACTAGTGTTATTGACAACCTTTTTGAGTATGCGGATAAGGGTCTTGTTGGTTACTTCTACCTAACCATTACCTTAGGGGTAATAAGGCGTTGACCAATGATGTTGGATATGAAAGGTGTCACAAAGATGTTTCATAGCCTAGCTTTTAAAAGGTTTTCCATTATCGGAAAGGATGGTGGATGGAATACCATATCTACAAAGAACATAGTAAAGGATGAATTTTAAAATTTGAGTACCGGTGATTTGTGAGAGTGGCATTGCTTCCACCCATTTGGTGAAGTACTCAGTGGCAGTAATTATGAATTTATGGTCATCAGAAGAGGGTGGGTAAATCTTTCCAATCAAGTCAAAACCCCATTGAGAGAAGGGCCATGGTGCTAGGAGGGGTTGAAGGTCCTGTGCCGGAGCATGAATCAAATCTGCATGTTGTTGGTAGGGAAGGCATTTCTTCACAAATTCACAAGCATCATGTTCTAATGTAGGCCAATAATATCTAGCTCAGAGAATCATTTTGGCCAAAGCCATACCATTTGAATGGGCCCCACAAACACCACTATGTACCTCTGTTAGTGCAGTATGGGCTTCGGTCTCATTCAGACATCTAAGGAGGGTTCCATCATGCCCATGATGATAAAGCATATCACCGATGATAATGTATCGCGTTGAACATTGAATAAAGGATTTTCGTTGGTTCCGTGTGAGGTCTGGGGGTAGAATATTATCATGCAGATAAGTATATATGTCTTGGTACCATGGGGAAGCAAGACCTACAATGTCACACACCATGTCAATCTCAGGGATATCATATGCTGGGATTAAAAGTTGTTCCACAAGGAACTTGTATTCTATTTGATCTTTAGGCATGCCAACCAGGGAGCCAATAGTAGCCATTGTATCAGCTGCTTTGTTTTGTACCCTAGGAATTTGGTCAAATTGTATGAAGGTGAAATATTTCTTGAAGTCATCCACCATACGTTTATAGGGCAACAACTTATCATATTTTGTTAGGAATTCATCATTAACTTGCTTAAGGACCAACAATGAATCACCAAAGACTCTCAAGTGAGTTATGTGCCACTGCTTTGTAATTCGGAGACCTGTGAGGAGGGCTTTGTACTCAGCTATGTTGTTGGTACATGGGAATGCTATCCTGAACGATTCTGGAATGTAGTCACCTTGAGGGGTAACCAACAAAATTCCTGTGTCTAATCCATTATGAGTATATGAGCCATCAAAATATAATATCCAAGTAGGTACTTCTATAACTGTGAAAACTTCTTCATCTGGAAATTCAGTGACTAGAGGGTAAGCATCCACTAGGGGTGCCTTAGCCAACTGATCAGCTATGACTTGTCCCTTTATGGCTTTACAATCCACGTACTCTATGTCAAATTCACTTAGGAGCATGACCCACTTAGCCACGCAACCAATTAAAGTGGTTCTCAACAACAAATACTTTAGTGGATCAATTTTTCCTATTAATTTGACTGAATGGTTGAGCATGTAATGTCAAAGTTTTTGTGTACTGAAGACCACTTCAAGACAGGATTTCTCCATGGGTGAATAGTTTAATTCATAGCCGACCAATGTTCGACTGATGTAGTAGATTTCTCTTTCTTTTGAGGATTCATCATGTTGTGCCAATAATGCCCCCAGTATGACTGAAGTGGAAGAGAAGTAAAGCAGGAGGGGTTTCCCTGGAATCGGTGGCATTAAGATTAGTGGATGATCCAAGTATTCCTTGATCTTATCGAAACCTATCTGACACTGTTGGTTCCATCTGAAGGTGGAGTGTTTTTTTAGAAGATGGGTGAATGACTGACACTTATCTGCAAGTTGTGCTATGAACCGACAGATGGATTGCAGCTTTCCTTGGAGACTTCTTAATTGTTTCAGATTGCGTGGGGGTGGAATATCCAAAATAGCTTTCACCTTGGCGGGATCAACCTCAATGCCTCTTTGAGAGACTATGAAACCCAACAATTTCCCTAATGTAACACCAAAGACACTTTTTTGGATTTAGTCGTAACTTATAATGTTCTAACCACTTGAAAATCTTTTTTAGGATGGTAAGGTGCTCTACTCTGGCTTTGGATTTTCCTAGCAAGTCATCAACATAGTCTTCCATGATAATATGGATGAGGTCATGGAAGATGACAGTCATTGCCCTCTGATATGTCACCCCTGCATTCTTGAGACCAAAGGGCATAACATTGTAGCAAAAAATACCCCAAGGTGTTGTAAAAGTGGTCTTGTGTTGGTCTTTAGGTGCAATTCAGATCTGATTGTAACCAGAGAAAACATCCATAAGGGATAACATCTCATGTCCTACAGTAAAGTTGACCAACATGTCAATATTGGGCAGCGAGAAGTCATCCTTCAGATAGGCTTTATTAAGATCTCGGAAGTCTGTACAAATCTGAATGTCTCTGTTTGGTTTGGCAATAGGCACTATGTTGGAGATCCATTCAGAGTAGTCAATAGGTCTGATAAAACCAGCATCCAATAATTTCTCCAATTCCTTCTTGACTAATAATGCTACCTGTGGATGCATTTTTTGGAGTTTTTTTTAACAAGCTTGGCATCTGGGCGAACATCCAGATGATGAACTACTAAAGCAGGGTCTAAGCCTAGCATGTCTAAGTATGACCAGGAAAAGTTAATGATACCATCTTGAAGTAGTTGAACAACTACTGAATATTCTTGCTCTGATAGAGATTTGGCTACATAGGTGATCTTAGGGTTTTCTGCAGTACCCAGATTAACTTCTTGAGTCTCTTCAATTAGGATGGCTGACCATATGGATAATTGAGTTCCCACAAGGGGAAGATGAACATCTCCATCCTCCAGTGCCTCTTCAAGGTTTTCACTATCGGATGCATCATTTATTTTTACTTTTTCCAGGTCAGGAAGTGCCTCGTGGAGGTTTTCCCTAGATGAGCATTTTTTATTTTTCTTGTTTTTATTTTTGTGACTAGAGCGTTCATCTTCCCCCAATCCCATGAGGTTGACATATGTATCCAAGGAGACATTGGTAGGTGTGCTATCACATAGGTCCCAATCAATGAGTTTGGGATGGCGAAGAGAAAGGCTGATGGTAAAGACAGATAAACAGTAAAACATGGATGACAGGTCTGTGTGATCAACATCATCATATGCACGTATGATGGATTCTTCCTCAGGTATTTCTTCCAAGGGACCGTTGTCCACAGTAACACTATTGGAGGTATTATATGATGTTGCAGGGCCTTTTTGCTTTTTGTCATATCTGAGGCCTATATTCTACGGCAACTTTAATACATCAATAGGTTGCAACCATCCCTATTCTTCCTTACCTAGGCCCCCACCTTGGTAGTTATTCTTTTTTGCGAACTTAGCTGACCAAGGGTATACTTCCTGAAAGTATTCCTTTAAAGGAGGATTTGGTTGGGGTTCTTCACGGTATACCCACTAACTGATATCCTCTTCTAGTGCATCTGTCTTTATACTAGGAGACCGGAAAGTGGTAGTGGGAATGTTTTTTGCACTGAAGGTGATAGTCTCATCTTCCTTTGGAGTAGCCTGCAAAGGTTGGTTGTACATATGTGGTGACAGTAGCATGGTTGCCACATTTAGAGTAGTATGCATTTCATATTCACCACACCCCTTGTCAATGATCTAGACTTTGGTGAATGTAGGATTGGTGGTAGAAGATGGAGTGGTTGTTGTGGTGGATGATGGATTGGAGGATGATGACTGAGATGCCCCCATTTCGACCCCAAGACAATAATGTAAATGGGGAAATGATGCTTCTAGAGCACAACAGTATTCAAATAGTTGTGGGTCAGCATAAATGGTGGCCTCTTGTCCATTAACTAGGAACTTTAGGCATTGATGGTACGTGGAGGGGACGGATTGCATGGCGTGGAACCATGGGCGGCCGAGGAGGAGATTATATGGTAAGTCCAGATCAAGGACATGACAAGTAGTGTACTGAACTACAGGTCCAACCTAGATAGGAAGACTGATAATCCCTTCAGAATTTCTTTCTGCATTATCATAAGCCTTGATCGTGATGATTTGATTACTCAATTCTGATTGAGTATACCCTACCTGTTTTATGAACTTCAGAGTACATAGATTAAGGGAGAGCCATTATCTACCAAGACCCTTTTTATTTTATGACGGGAAACTAGGACTTCGATGTGTAAGGGACAATTGTGATTGGAATCAATATTTGGCATGTCATTCTGGTTGAAGTGTAACTGGTAAGATAAAGCCAAGTGTCCTACTAACGCTTGGAACTATGTGGGATCAATGTTGTTAGGTACGTGAGTTTCTTGTAAAGCTTTGTTGAGTATTTTCTAATGTACGGGAGAAGACTTAAGCAAATCCAAGATTGAGATTTGAGTAGGGGTCTTTCCTAAGTGATCAAGAATGTTATACTGAGAGTTTACAGGATTTGATTGGATGGATGTGGTGGCTGCAGGGATAGTAATGCGGGACCTTCAGGTAGAAACAACACATTGGGGATCTTTAGCTTTAACATGTATCATAGACATACAAGGTTCTACCTGTTCAATGTAATGGACAATGCCATCATAATTGAGGGGTACATTTTTATAGCTTATATTATTTGTGTTGTTGTCTTGGGGATTATTGTTGGAGGTGCTTGCACCTTGATTATGGTTAGGGAAGGCATTTTGGTATATCTATAATTGAGCATTGGATGATGAAGCTTGACTGGTGTCAACTTTGATATCTCCTCGATCGATAAGATCTTGGACATAGTTTTTGAGACCTTGACATTTATTCAGAGTGTGCCCTTTTATCTTATGGAATTCACAATATTCATTCTCCCTAAACCAGGTTGGTTTGGGTTTGGACTCATCAAGTGGTTTGGTGATAGGGTACATGATTGGATAGTTGACTTGTAACAACTTATTGAAAATGACACTCAAGGGTTCTCCTAATTGAGTATATTGGCATTTTCCATTCCCTTGATTGTTCTGGTTCGATTGTTGAGGAGGACGAGATACCCCCTATGGCACAATATTTCATTAGGTACAGATGGTTGTTTCCTCTGGGATGTACTAGCCACCTGAACATGTTTAGTGTTAGTGACACCATCATTCACTATGTTTGTGTTCTTGTTCCAGAAGCGTGACTTATCATCGGATGGCCTTTCTTTGTCATGGTTGTGTACCTTGATGTGCCCTTTGGCAATAAGGGCGCGTTCAAGGATGGGTCCTTTTTCCACTATTTTAGCAAAATTGGTAACACAGTGCAACTTGAAATTATGAGCCATGTCAGGATGTGAGTTTTCCACAAAGAGGGTGACCATGTCTTTCTCTTTGAGAGGGGTTTTCATTCGGCTTGCTAGTGCTTGCCACCTTTGAAGGTAGCTAGCAAAGGTTTCACCTTCATGTTGCTTCTCCTTAAGAAGGTCCAAAGTATCAGTGTCTTTTTCCAAATTGAAGGAGAAGTAAGAAACAATTTTTTTTGAAAGATCCGCAAAGGATTTTATGGACCCTCATTCTAGACTCATGAACCATTCTAGGGCATTTCCTGTCAGGCTCTGTGGAAAAAAATGCAAGAGGTAGTTGTCGTTGTGCATAACTTCTTGACACTAAGAGTAAAAATCTTGTAAGTGGGCCTTAGGATCTTTTTTTCCCTTGTATCTGTCAAACTTTGGTATCTTAAAGTGCTTTGGGAAGGGAATTAGTGAGATGGATGGATCAAATGGATAGGGACATATATCTTCAAATTGAATGGATTGTTTACCAGTCCCTGATTGGAGATCTTTCAAAGCAGCTTTGATTTCCAACAGGTATTTTTTGACCAGTGGTGTAGGAGTTGAGACAGATGAGTTGGATGGATATGGGTGGTAGGATGATGAAGGATTCTGCTAAGATAGTGTATGAAGGTTGACATATGGATTTTGATAGTGAGATGATGTTATCCCTTGCGGGTATGCTGAGGGAGCTTGTTGGTACTGGGGTTGTTGTTGCAAGGTATAGTATGGATTTGTTTGATAAGAATGTACGATAGGATGCTGGGGAGCTTGAATGTGGTGTTGGGGATTGGTTTGCTAGTACTAAAGGTACTGTGGTGACTGTTGGGAGGTCACATAGGGTGGTTGTTGTTGGAATTGTTGTTGGTTATGATAGTAATAATTTTGAGGAGGTTTCTGATGTGATGTCGACTGTTAAATGGGTCGAGATGGGATGTTGTGTTGTGGTTGAACTTGCGAATGTAAAATGGATGTGAGGAATGGGGATATGGTTTGGGTGAGAGGTCAGGATGGATTGCCTGGGGATTGGTATGGTGGTTGTTGGGAAGAAATTAAAGCATTATGCGGGGGTTGTTGTTGATGAGGAAGTTGAGATAACGTAAAGGCGTTTTGTAAAGGAGGTTGTTGGGTACCAACCAGAACATTTGGTTGGGATGTAACTTGTGGAGGTAATTGAGGTGGTAGGTTAGATTGGGGAGGTTGTTGAGATGTGTATGAAGGTGGTGGTAGATTTGTGGCCCCAGGAGGTGGAGGCAATGTGGTAAAAGGGTTGCTCCCAGCGTTGATTGGAGGTTGACTTGAAAGGGGTGGTGTTGTTAGCATTAATGGTGAATGTTGTGAAACATTTTGTGGCATGTCGTAGGTGAAACGATTATTGGGATCAAATACTTGAGGAGACCCCATGACTGAGATTGTGGCATGCGGGGGATTTTTAACATGATAAAGAACAACGTTGCCAAATTCAGATTGATGCCAACCCTCTACTGGAGGAAGATTGGGGTTGTATGAACTATCTAGTGCGTTTTGTGAACCTTGGAGTATGTTAGATGTGGAACTGCTATATTTGGATAAGTCAACACCTGGCGTAGGTTTGAGACCCTTTTCAATTAGGTGGGCCAAGATTTCTTCCCCATGTTTTTCGAACAGGAGGTCTGTCATTTGCACATTGGCAGGATTACTAAAATGTTCCTCAAGCGTGAGTTTGGATTGATTAACCATACTCTCTTCACCATGTGGTGAGTTGTTCTAATTTTCAGTGTTGGAGTGTGATGAAGTGCCATTATGAGGGTCTTGGGGGATGTTCACTCCATTGTTAGGATCTTGAGAGACATTTGTACCATTAGTAGGATTTGCATTGTTGTTAGGATCTTGAGACATGTTCACTTGGGAACTTTGACCTTGTTGTTGTGCCATTTGCTTCTTTGCTTGTGACCTAGTTTGAATGGGCATGCAAATGTCCTATGGGAAGATTACAAAGATGTCCTTGATGAATGATTTTATTGGATGAAGATTGATTGATTGGATGAGGGGCATGGGTAGATTTAATTAGACTGTGATTGGATGATTGGATAATATTGGATTCAATTATATTGGATGAGATTGGATGAGATTGGATGAGATTGGTTAAGATTGGATTTTGATTGGGTAAGATTGGATTTTGACTGGAGGATGTTAGACTTTGAGATAGATTGGATGTGATTGGATCGATTAGATAATTGGATAAGTGTGATTGGTTTGATTGGATGATTAGATGATTGGATAGGTGTGATTGGATTAAGATTAAATGATGGAAGATGTAAGGGATCCTAAACCCTATCAGAAAATCACCCTTAGTGACCTAGAGCATTGATTGATCAAGTGGATGATCACGACACCGAATCCACCTCAAGATAGAAATGGATTGATTTGGGCTGAGGATGATAACTTACGACACCGAATTCACCTCAAGATGGAAGTGAATTGATTTGGGTCAAAGTTGATGATTGATATGAAGGATAACAATAAAATTCAAGCACTAAGGTCAATTTGGATAACACTTTTAACACAAGGTTTAGGGGGTTTGATGATGAGTGGTGTTTATATGATATGGATTAGGTGATGCAAAGGGTAATATTTTGGTGAAACAAGTTCAATAGGTCATGATATGGGCTTCCCAAATGAGTTACCAAAAAATTCAAAAGAAGTTGGCAGATTGAGAGAATAAATGTATGGATGCAGAGGTTTAGGATGACTAAACAGAGGTTTTGGAGGCTAAACAGAGGTTAGGAATGATTAAATGGTGGTTTAGAATGACAAAAAGGAGGTTTAGAATGATCAAACGAAGATTTCGAAGGTTTAGAATGACCAAACAGAGGTTTGGAATGATTAAACAGAGGTTTGGAATGATTAAATGAAGGTTTGGAGGCTAAACAAAGCTAAACAGGGCAAATTTGACTGTTCAAGAGGGAAAATTCACCCCACTACAGTAAACAAGAGGGAAAATTTTCCCCACTGTAGCAAACAGGAGGGAAAATTCGCCCCACTACAGTAAACAGAAGGGAAAATTTGCCCCACTGCAGTAAACGGGGACTTGGTTTAGATGAAAATGACTATGGAAAGGACTTAAAATGACAACAATAAGGCCAAATTGTCAAAAAGTTTACTAGTTTCTCACAAGAAAATACTTTCAAACAAGCACAATCCTACGATTAGTGTTAAGGGTATGGAAAATAAAGGTCTTAATCTAGGATGCAAAAGGTGTCTAGGGAATCCTTGATATACTCTTGGTATGTGAGGCACAACCGGCCCATCACAAGCGTGAATCAGGAACCCCAGTGAGATACTGAAGAGCTCAGACCAACTCTTCACGTCTATCTAGGTATCACCCTAGCTTCGACACTTCGCCAATTACGACACGATTGGATTGAGGTACAACTTTCACTCTCCCCCCTTTATATACCCTGCTAGTACACGTGGTTGGAATCATCCCTTGGGGTGATGAAATCCCCAAGCAGGTCCCACGAGAAAGAAAGCACTAATCATTTCCAACTACTCCCCAGGCTCACACGAAGTGCAAGGGGAATGTGAAAACAAACTAATGCCCCCTTTGGGTAACACAAAAAGACAGACACAACAACCAATGGATATTATTTCCCCAATTAAACTATGTTCCTAGATTAACGAACAAAACAACAAGGATGGCTCTAGAAATCTGTGCAAAGAAAAGGTCCTACAAGCAAACGTTAATTGTTTTATCCTTCTTTCTTCACCAATCATACAAGAATATGCTACAAAATGTTAGCAAAAACACCAATATCCTTGCAACAAACAACGTTAGGGGGTTAGAATCAGAAAATAGCAAAAAATTGGAGCAAAAACTAAGCTAAAACGGTCGTTTTACCTCCCAAAATGTGTTGTTTCAGGGTGTATCTACCCCTCTGCAGTAACTAGGAGGGAAAATTTACCCCATTGCAGTAACCAGGAGGGAAAATTTGCCCCTCTATAGCAAACTTGTTAGAAACATAATATGGAATAGGGCATCTCCACCCCTCTGCAACAAATTTGTTAGAAACATAATATGGATATAGGGCGTATCCGCCCCTCTGCAGCAAATTTGTTAGAAACAAAATATGGAATAGGGCATATCTACCCCTTTGCAGCAAATTTGTTAGAAACAGAATATGGAATAGGGTGTATCCACCCCGTTGCAGCAAACTTGTTAGAAATAGAATATGGAATAGGGTGTATTCGCCCCTCTGCAGCAAACTTGTCAGAAACATAATATGGAATAGGGCGTATCCGCCCCTCTGTAGCAAACTTTTCAGCAATAGAATATGGGTTAGGGCATATCCACCCCTCTGTAGCAAACTTGTTAGAAACAAAATATGGATATAGGGTGTATCCACCCCTCTGCAGTGGACTAGAGGGCACAATTGCACTTCTGCAGTGTATAGGAGGGCTTAGTCGCCCCTCTACAGTGTATAGGAGGGTGTAATCGCCCCTCTATAGTGACCAGAAGGATGCAATTGCACTTCTGCAGTGTATAAGAGGGCATAGTCGCCCATTTGCAGTGTACAGGAGGGCGTATTCGCCCCTCTGCAATGACCGGGAGGGCATAGTCCCCCCTCTGTGACCTATTCCTACAAACAAGCTCAACAATAGCAAATGTAAAATAGAGGAACCTGTTTGTGGGTCCCACCGGGCATGCCAGAAATGTGATCCTAAATGTTTATCCTATTCTAAAGATGCAAAACAACTATTATGCAATAAGGAAAACACAAAAGACACCTCAAAGATTTTCCTAAGGAATTGTTAACACAAAGAAAATAGATGAAATAATGCAATTGCTTATACCTTTTTCATGTTGATGAATCCCTTGGTTAACCCTTGATGTTTAAGATCCTTGTGTGCTCCTTGGATGGCTAGATGCAAGATTGACAATATGACTAGATGCAAGTGCAAATGGCTAAAATGGCTTGGCTTAATGAGTGAAAATACTTGTGAATTGAGTGCTCAAAATGACAGCATAAGGATACTAAAATGACTAAGTCCCCTAATGCATTAGAAAAGGGGGTATTTATAGGGAAATTTGAATTCTCTAGAGAATTCAATGGTTGAGATTGAGTCACCAAGGTCAAGATGTAGGGCTATGGTGAGTTGAGGACTCACAAGCCCTCACATCTTAACATGTGGAATGTGAGATGGTCTAGGATAAGATGATGTGGAAGTGAGGTGGAAAGGAGGTACATGATGTGGAGGAAGGACAAGTACCTTAGAGCGTGAGAAGATTTCATCAAAAAGGAACTTCTTGTCCCCAAGTGAGGATGAAAGTGACATTTGAGGAATTTTGGAATTCCTCAAAAATCTCCATGGGAAATGAGAAAGTGGTTGGAGAAATAAATGTGAATTAAAAATTCACATTCTTGGGAGAATCTAATGGATAAGAGAGGGTTTCCAAAAAGGTGGGAATTTGTCACATGTGAGTGAGGTGACAAGTCAAATGTTCTAGAAGTTGCATGGGGATAAGGTAAGCTTTAAAGGATAAAATGTGAATTAAAAATTCACATGGGGAGGAGAGAGACCTAGGATGAATAAATGTGAATTAAAAATTCACATGGGAAAGAGGGTCAATGCTAAGAAAGGCAAATGAAAAGGTTGACTAAAAAGGGGTGCTAAATGTGGCTAATGACTTTGATTAAGGTTGTGCAAATACCTGATTAAGATAATTAATGAGAGATTAGAAGCAAGTGGGAAATGTAGGAGGATGTGACATTAATCCTTGATTAAGAGGATGCACATCTTAATCATTAATTAATTAAATTAATCCAGATTAGAAAGGGATTATGGAGGATGTGACAAGGAGAGAGAAAAAGGAAGAATTTTAAATTTATTTTATTCAAAAATGTTAAATGACTAAATTAAATAAATTGATGTATTTATTTAATTTAGAGAGGGAAAAGATGTAAGGTAAAGCATTTAATTGTTAAATTAAATACTTTAAGGACCTTAGGAAGTGTAATATTAATTAAATAAATTAATATTGACGGAATGGATGAATAAAGAGGTGAATTTGATCATATGGGGGCGATCAAATTTGGATGTCTACAATAACATAAATGTAGCTATAAATATAAATATAATTACTTTTTTGTTGTCTACCAAAAGTCATACTGAGATTTAGTAAATTGCATATTTTAAACACAACCCCCATAAATATATATATATATATATATGTTGAATAAAAAGCATAGATTCATAGCACTAAACCAAGGGTCGCGGCCAGCATGGGCTATGCACAACAACCTTATGCTACTACGTAGCATAAAGGAAAGAATGTATACAGCGAATGACAAGTTCGGAAGAAAAGTAAGTGACCCCTAACCAACACACAAAGCAGTAGATTTCAAACACACAGTAAGTGACACAAGCAAGGGTTGCACACACAACAATAACCCTTATTACATTACATATATGTAGTAGATCATTAGGTGTGTATGGTTGAACTCATGTCTCTGTTGCCTATCTTGGGATGCCCTAACCTTAATGCTAAAGGCCAATTAAACCTACGGAGCCACTAGAGCATATATGAATATAGGCAGAGTGTTTTCCAGCAAAATGGCTTCTATAGGATCTGAAGAGGCTATGACGTGTGTTCATTTAAATGAGACACTATACAATCTAAAGCAACGATGAATAAAACATGCACTAATCGTAGTGTGACTACAGAAGGAAAGAATACAACTACAGGAATACAAAAAAAGCTATGACAATATTAACAGTAAGGACAACAATAAATAACATAAGCTCATAACATAAATCCATTGTGAAAAGAGTAAATTTTAATCAATCGATGGAATGAAATAATAGATGGAGACTAGGATTCAACCATCTGACATATTTCATAAATTACTTTCAACAGAGGAAAAATGGATAATGAATAGACACAATAAACTACCAGCCAAACCATTATAGAGCACTCAAACACATAAGGAAGACTTAGCAATTTAATACAAGCTGAGATCGATACACTAACTTCACAATACAATAAAGAACAATGATGACCGACCTAAAATTTGACGTCCATTGATGAAGATGGTGAGCAACCCATTCTTTCATTATAATCCCAAAGCCCTTATTTCACTCACAGAAACCAACCTCCTTTTGAATCTTCAAACTATATTGTTTTTATCAAAAAAAATGACAGAGAAAGACAATGATTTGCATAGAAGAAATCTCTTTTTTAAATAAATCACAGAGAAATCCAAAATAATTTTCTACTAACATTCTTGTTGAAAAACCCCCAAAAATTAACTCCTCTCACTTTTAAATTAAGGAAATTGTTTATCTTTTTGAAGATAAAAATCAGATGACAAAACGTGAAAATCCATAAAAAATGGCAAGTTGCCTTCATTTTTCCAATTCAAAACAATGCATGCCCACGCATGCAAAATCTATCCCATAAAAACTCATTTTTACTAACTTTTAAATTATTATTGCGTTTTTTTTTTTTAATAGATTTTCTTATCTCTAAATTTTCATTTTAAATTCCAAATAAATAACTTATTAAAATAACATTATCCTATGCAATAAAAATTGAAATAACTTTATGAATAATAATAATACTCTTCCTTTTTATTTAAATCTAAAAATTAACATTATTAAAAAATGGACAATAATCTATTACACATTATTAAAATAATCCTCATTAATAAAAGTGCATCTATTTATATTATCAAAACATTAAATTCACCAATTAATCTAATAACTAATTAACAACATTCATTTACTAAATTAGTAATCCAAATTTAATAATTTAAATTGAAACATCAACTCGCGATCATTGTTAACTAAACCAATAATTGAACTACAATAAACTTAACACCCCAAGAACCCCAACTATGACATTAAATTAAAACAACGTTAAATAAACGATAAAATAAACGACACCAAACGGGACAATACCATAACAGAGACAGGGTCGTAGATGAATGACACTGTCAGACACAATGACAGGGGGATGAACTTGGACAGGGACTTTCTTGTCAACTCTGTTTTCAACTTCATACTTGTTGAGATTGTAGGACACACTTAGACCTGACAACGCAGGTGGAGTCGGTGTCCAGTACCTGCATCCTACATCAAACCAATGTCAAATAACATATAAATCTCCAGTTACAATCACACCGTGAATGGTAGTTGTGGTGTAGCAAGGCGCTCGTGAACAAGTGATGCTACACCGTCCTTTCATCAAGACTCAACCAGAAAACACATCATAAATGTCTGGAACTAAACATTAAACTATAACATCACAACATAGTGCCACATGAGAATAATAACATAACCAGATAAAAATGAACAACACATATCATTCTGTCATCAATCATCATAAAATAGTATCATGAACATCCAAACAACTAAACTATAAATCCACACAAGTCCAACAGGTGAAACAATCACCATCCAAGTCTCAAGTCTGGAGCACAACATAAAGAGTACTGTTGATGTGTTTTTTATGCACTTCTCAACATAGGTAGTGCGTAGGTGCACTACCTCTCTTGAAAGACAATCTTCCACAATCAGATTGCAGAACACTATCCCAAGGTCTCTAATGTTAGGTCTTGACAGTGCTTGGAATATCTCAGTTGTTTGATGTGATTTGTTGGAATCACAAGGTGGTCTTACGTATGGATTACAAAGCATGGGAAGTTGGATCTTGAAATGGAGATCCTAAGATGGAAAGGTTGTTGTGCTTTTTCTATAGGTTCAAACAACAGCCTTGAACTCCATTTTTATCATTAGATTTGGCTTTACAATGTGCAATGAACCTTGACATGGGTCACACATTAAAAAAAAAAAAAGGGGCAGGGGAGAGAGAGAGTTCCTAGATCTACAACTAATTGTGAATAGTGATGATGGAGTTCCTACAATGGACAATTTCCTAAAACAATATTCCACTTAACCAGAAATCTCATAGTATCGTGGAACTTGTGCTATCTTCTAAGGTCTGCAAATGTTTTGTCTTTCATTCACCACGTACATGCATGAACAAAGATAAAAAATTTGGAGCAGCTTTGCACTCAAGCCCAGACTGACTTTACACAGCTATCTACCATCAACAAACAGCAAAAAGTATGGACTAAGAAGTCATCAACACAGTAGGAATTTTCATGATCACAGGACTGCATTCCTAAAATCTACCAAAGCAAGAAAATAGTTAACTAGAACAGTAATAAAACCTAAGTTAAACATCTAACAATGGAGATTGAATCAAGCAACATGTGAGAAACTCAGAAAATGCACCAAGTCAATGTATTTTCCTTATAAATTTCTGCAGCATGTCTTTACAACAACTCAACTCTCTTTGCAAATGAGAGGAAACCCCCTATTTATAGTGCTACAAAAGTCAAATGAATGGCCAAGATTAATTCTTATTGTGTGGCCAAGATTCATTACAAAATAGGGTTTCACCAACCCCTAATATATCACAATTTAAAATTACATTTTGTCATTTTCCCTATTTTGTCCTCTAATGATGGCACTGTAGCACTTCGCCTTTTAGCTGATTGTTGTTTTACTGTAGCTACTCTTTAGGGAGCTCTTCATTCTTGATAGGGCTATCTTCTTGCCTTCTCGATGTTGTGTACTCCATGAACTTTAGGATGACTAGTTGGAGCTTGTCTATTTCAACGATTTCATATCGCAACACTTGGTAACTCCATTCTTTTGCGTTATCTTCCAACTTTTTCCAATCCTCATCATACTTTGCACCTTGGTCCCTGAATAGCTCTGATTGATCGAAGGCATGGGCAGCAAAACTCATGAATTCCACCATCACTTCGCCAGACATCCCATCCTCCATCTTCTTTTGGAAGTAAGGCTTCACCTTTTCTGGATCCATTTGCACTGCGGGCATATCATATTATGTCATCATCTTCAGGTACCGGGCACATTCCACTCTAATTTCTTTGACCCAATCGATATCTGGATCCACTTTGTTCATTATTTGTTCCAACCTTTCCTTCTGGTTGTCAAAGTCTCACCACCATACATCCACAAGCCAGTTATTGTCTTTCTTAAATGCAAGCTCCTTTTCCCATGTGGCTTCTGGAAATTGAAGGATAGCCTTGATCCTTGGGAAGGTGGAGTCGTAGGTTGCAGGGAAGTCAGTGCATAGCTTTTTTGCGCCCTCCAAAGATTGTTGCAAGTCCAAGAACTTGTTGGCTATCCGAACAACCTGGCTAGTTCCCATGTTTCTGACGTATAAGACTTGTCGGAACAAGTCCTCTGTAGTATTTTCCAAGTTCTTCCTTCTTTCCATCTTATCAATTTTTTCTTTGGACAGCAGCTGGGGCGCGGTTGTGGATGTAGTAGGTAGGTCATCCATCGATGACCACTACTGGCTGTAATATGTTAAAGCAGTCACTTGTGCCTTGAGCTAATCTTTCAAAATCTTGTCCTGCCTTATCAAATGTACCACCATGGCCACTGACTCCTCAAGATGCCCTACCTTATGTTCTCTAGTGGCAGTCCCTAGATCCATGGTGGAGATGTTATAAGTTATCCCTTCTTGACCTACCACAGGTGTGGCTACTTGCACAACTTGAGACCCAGAGGCACCCATCGTTACCTGGGATCGGATCTTAAGCTTCTTTTCCTTCTTTGTTGTAATCTGAGCTCAGGCTAAGATGGCTTCTAGTTTTTCCCTTGGGTCCTTTAGTACGGGAGTTTTCTTTTCGAGCTGCTTTTCCAACCATTCTGGTACGATAGATTTTCCCTTGGGTGAGTCATGGCCACCCTCGCCCCTCTCGGTCAAGGCTAAGGTTTTCGCTCTCATATTTTCTGGGGACTTTTCTTTCTCCTTAGCAGCATCTCCTTCTTCTTCATCGGAGTCTTGGATAAACACAATGCGCTTAGTAGGAGGCTTGGCCAATGATTGTTGTAAGGGGCTTTCTTTCTTTTCTGCTCCCTCTCCTTTCTTTCCTTTAACTTGTCCAACCTCGTGCGCATGTTCTTCGAATTGCTTGATCTTGAGGCCCTTCACAACTTGGGCTTCTCCCTTAGTTTTGTCTTCTTGTTGCTATTCTTCTTTCTCAAGGGGCGACTTTTTTGCCTCTGCTTCAGTGTCCTCTGGCTATCGGGCTAGTTCTTCTTCAAGATCATGGTCAAAGGCTTGCACGATTACCCTACCACAAGTGTTATCTTCCTCGTCCCCACTTTCTGAGGAACCAGTTCCCTCTTCCTCATAAGTCACCCTGTCAATAGTTCGGTGTTCGTACTCCGGGTGTTCGTGGTATTCATCGGCTTCCTCCTCGAAGGGATTCGAGGCTTCTCGCTCTCGTTCTTCCCACTCCTTAGAAATAAGCATGGTGGCTTCCATAGCCAGTGGCCCTGTCGGTGGTTGCGAAGGCTGAGCAGTAGCGAGGACTTGTGCAAGGGCTACTTGAAGAGTGGGATCCATTACGATCTGGGAGAGCTCAGGGGGAAGGTTCTGCATATGTCTCGAGAGAGCCTTAGGCATGGTAGAAGTGGGAATAGGTACTATTACTGTCGCCAGAGGGAGTGATGTGGTTGGTGACATGGCAGCGGAGGAAGGGGGAGTAGTCATGGCAGAGGAGGATTCAATTACAATCACAGGCTCAGTCGGGGGCGAAGGGGCAAGATGGACGGAGATGTCCACCACCGGTGGGGATGTGGAAATCATGGCTAGAGAGGTAGGTGGGGGAACCAAAGCAGGGAGAGCCATGACAGGTTTGATTTGTTCAATACCTTTGGCTTCCTCTTCCTAGACTAATGGCGGCTCCGTCGTGCCTTATGTTTACTTTAGTCTCTAGGAGGGTGAGCCCCCTGAATCCTTCCTTGTATAGACCTTCAGGTCAGAAGACTGCCCTGTTTCTGTCTATTTTCTCTTCTTAGATCTGGTGACCGGAGGAGACTTGGATGTCCCGCTAGTTGAAGTGGTGGCAGTGGCATCCTCTGTGGCACTTGGCTCACTTTTGAGCCCTTTATAAGTAAAAATCACCTCCTACTGTTTCAATTGGGCTATCCGTCCATCCACCCACTCCTTAGTACGAGCCAAGATTGGTAGGGTTATGGTATCGAGGTCATCAACCTCCTGCTCATCCCAGTCTATTGTTGGTATTGGCAGATTGGCGATTGTAGGGTACCTGGGGTGCATTATGGTGGCCTCATCTTCCTCGACCTGATCCGGTATGGGGAATGGCTAGACCTTCCTTACAAACTTTGCAGTCATTCACATATAGTGCCTTGCACGTACCTCTTTATCATCCTGGAAATCTCCCCAAAAGTCTTCAATGTGGTGGAGATGAGTGAATCTCGGCCCTAGCGCCTTCCTTATGTGGCCATATGGGTCTATCCGTGGGTGAGCAGTGTGTAGGTAGAAATGGTAATCTTTTAGTTCTTTCTCAGAGTTACCAACACACTGGGAAGTTTGTAGTTTATACATGCCCTGGCCGAGTGTCATGGGATAAGAGATCCCTGCTATGTGTTTGTGGCTGAAGATTGCATGTATGTGTTGGAGTTGCCGAGAAAGCTCCAGCAAGATGATTCGGTTGTTGGGGTATCGAGGCAACCTATTTGGCATTTCAATGAAGCCCTAGGCACGAATGTATGTGAACTTTGGGTACTGAATGAAGAGGAAGGCATAATGCTTCAAAAATTCCCTAGCACTGTGGGAAACCCTTCTTTCGAAATCCCCGAAAATTATTCTGATAATATGGCCGATGAAGGCATCATTCACTCTACAATACTCCCTCTTGAAGTTTTTGTACTGGAGCTGCGGGTACCTATCATAGGCCTTAAGTCTTCGCCCCTGCTCCTGATTGGGTGCTACAAATAACCCATTGTATTGTCTCCAGTCCGCCAAGGAGTACACGAGGTATGAAGTCATATAGAATTTGGAGCTCTTCTTTACATTAACGAACTGCTCATGGAAGCAGTTACTAATTATTCCTCCCCAGTAAAATGAAGTCTTTGTGGTGATGTCCTCATTCCCCCAAAGGATCTGGTCGACGAAGTACACCATCCATTACTGAAAGAAGGCAGCTGTAGGAAGACCCATAACCCTGCTTAGCATTATGACTAAGTCATGGTAATCTTCGTTGAAATCACTGCGGAAGAGTTCATGAGGAACCTTCACAGCATTGCCCTGCCTTTCCTTAAGCCACTGCTGATTTATTGACTTTTTGCAGCCCACCGGATTATCATCCCATGCTGCCTGGCATTCTTCTATGGTGGATACTTCCATCTCTTGAAAAGTAGGGATGTGGAAGGTTTTTGTGATTCCTTCAGCCGACATGTCGGCAAGAACATTGTCCTCTCTATCAATGATTATCCTTGTGTCGGGTTGATATGCCTCCCGACAAGCCATGACCAACTCGGGGGCCACGAGGGATGGAGGGAATCTGGTAGCCTTTGCAATTCCACTTTGCCTTATCAATCTTGCATTCTTGGTCATTGGATTGACCCTGACCCTTTGTGTGAATTCGTCAATATTGACGTGGCCGATGTTAGTATCGGTGATTTCCTTCCAATCTGTGGTGACCTTCGAGTGCAGAGGCTCACCCTGAAACTGGTATTTCATTTAGTCTTTGCCCTCCTTCCCTCAAGGAGTCTTGCCTGACTTCTTCCCTCTTTCCTTCTCGATGGGTGCCCCTGAAGGTCATACACCTGATTCCATATATTCTACAAGCAGAGGCGTAGTTAGCGTAATTGATCACGAAAGCATTCACGTTATTTGAAATCCCAAAGATGAAATCCATTCTAAATATTCTATCAAACATAACATGAACTTTATCACTGATCTTTTATTAAGGGCATTTGGACAATTCGGGCCCGGAGGACCGGACTTCCCTGGCAGGAATGCCATTTTAGAAAGGAAAATACGGCGGAGGGCTCCCGGAGATTCTCTTCGGTTGAATTTGATAATTTGAAAGGTTTGCAATGAAGAAGACCAAGATTAAGCACGTGGGTTGAGATCAGATTTTGAATTGGGCTTATTTGGATCGATCTTGGAGAATCCAGAGGTACCAGGTCAGACAGCTGTCAGGAGATGGTTGTTTGGGAACGGTAGATCATAAACGAAATTTTGGAGGTAGAACTACAGGGTCCTGGGTCTGGTGGGTTGCAGGGCAGTCAGAAGATTGATTTCCCATTTGAGTGCCCCGGCCTAAGGCACCGGGAAGCTGTTCATTTTTCACCGTTTGGAACAGCTACCATTCGGGGGGAAGTCCAGAGGCGGCAGCCCGGATGTCGGGGGAAGGCAAGTCGGTGTAAGGTCTCCACTGTGGGGTGAGGTCTTGGCGAGAGATGAATGTCTCGCCAACAGCCGAGAGCAAGACCAGACCCGGCACAAGGGTCCGCCGTTCGATTTCATTTTCAATCCTGTGGCGGTCGGAAGGGCGGAGCCTAGAGCTCAAAGGGGCGGGCAAGATTTTCCCCTCAAAATAGCAGATGAGGAAAGGACTCCTGGATGGCAGAGCCTGGAAGTCAGACAGACGCCGAGCATGGATGACTTGGTTCTACCGTATGCATATTTCATCTGTAATTTTCTATATTGCCCCATTGAATCAATCGAGTTATGCATTTTCATGTCTGGGTCCATATCGGCATAGGTCCATGACTGTCCTCCCGACACCCATGTTGTTTTATTCAAATATTTGCATGCTACAGGTTTATCAGCATAACTCCCTTGATGTCTCGACGATCACAAGTCTTGTGCATTCACCTATCGGCAGAGGTTTCATTGTCGGGGTTGTGTCTTATCGAACTCAGTTCATCTCCCTGTCCTGTGCATATGGGTCCTCGGTGAGAGTTGGGTTATCAGCAATTGTCATGGCGATTTCGTTTTGTCATGCCGACCGGCATGTAAGGGATGCATATCGGGGGGAGTCATTGCTATCGCTGTAAGGTCTTGGCGAGAGACCCTCGGTCTCGCCGACCTTACACATGGATTCCCTTTGAATATACTTCCGGTGAGACTATGGAGGATTCTATCAACATAAGGTTTGTGTTGTCCTGCTGAATGACATTTGGGTTTCGTTTCGGCCAAGCATGAGTTTGCGGTAGGAGGTCATAACGAAAAGGTCAGGTCTTGCTAACAGGTAACGATGGCTTTCGGTCTGAGATCTGCTTTCTCTTGGCGAATAAAGGGCTAGCTCGAGGTGGATTTTGGTAAAACAAAAGCACTCTACATGAGGTTTCCCCGACATCATTATGTCTCACCAATATCACGATGAGGTCTATGTCGGTAAGAAAGAAAAAATGTCTTGGTGAAAGTAAATAGAACAAGACATAACTGCTCGGTGTAGCTTATTCGTTTCGGTGTATAGTCTTGGTGAGGTGCTCGAGGTCTCACCAAATGGAATGATGAAGTCGCCCCGTTGGCATGATAATGGGGTTGTTATAGCGACATGTGAATAAGTGGGTGCCCTGGGTGAAACATTGTATGATCAACATAGGGTCTCCCCGATATCTGAAAGCTATAGCGAAGCGGGTAAAGTGGATTATGCATCTCAGTGAGAGTCTTCTTTTATCCTAGCGACCAGAAGTTTCAATCGTGAAAATCTGTCTTAGAGAAAGGTCTCGCCGACATTCAAATGTCCTGCCGACTGTCAAGGTGCGGACTAGGCCCAGAGATAGCGTCGGCCGTCGGATTTTCTCATCCCGTGTTCGCGGCAATGGAAAAGCCAGAGCCCGACGGATGGAAGGCTGGGGGGATTTCCTTTTGAAATGGCAATCATGGGATAGAGCTCCAGAGGGCGGAGCTCAATACGGTTAAGGTCGTTCAAGGTTCAACAGAATTTTCCAAGCGACGAAAGGAAGCCTGAGACCCGGGCGGTGAAAGGATGTCATGCACTCGCCAAAATAAAATAATATCATCACAATGTCCTAGAAAAGGTATAATGTCTCGCCGAAGATGATGGGTCTCAGAGCAGCGCAGAGGGAGCCTTCGGTGAGAGATGAATGTCTCCCCGACGGAGGACGTCTCCCCGATGGAGGACGAGGGGGAGAATCCCAGGAGCGGAATCTCAGATACCTGGGCCCGAGAGACCCAAAAGCTGTTTGGTCATCTATTTTGCTAAGTCATCACCGACAAGGGGAGCATCTGGGCCTGAGGGTCACGAATTCCCCTACGAAGAACAACCGCGTGGAGATAAAGCTCTGAATTGGTCAAGAGGATGTTGCATTGGTTTACTCAACTTTCAATGACATGGGTTTTGCTCATGGTGCCGTATTTTATCATTTGTATGCCATTTTGATGCTTGTTATTCATTTAAATCCTTAGAAATCATGAAAACAATGTTTGGGAGGGTGAATGGAGAACCTACCTTGAACACTCGATGAGGGGAGGTGTGGGATCCACTTACGATCGATGAGATGATGGTGAGGGTGATGAGCGTGAAGGTCTCGAAGATGGTGGGCTCCTCTAGCAGGCTCTGATCACTCTCTGCAGCTCTGTCAAATGAAAATGACAGGAATGAACCTTTTATTTATACCCCAACCGCCATTAGTGGCTCCATTAAATGCAAGTACGGCGAGCAAGAAAGTTGGTGATTTTGAATCCAACGACAGCGGCAGGAGACCTGGGGTCTGGTGACCGGGAGGGCGCAGGACGGCGGTCATTTGATAAGTTCCTCTTGGAGATTCACCAGCGGTAAAGGGGAGGTCGGGGTCCAGAAGGTGGAACTCTGCCAAAGGTTCACCGTGAGGAATAGCAGAACACTCCCAGAACCCCAGGAGCGGAACTCCGAGGTCCCGAGCCTGAAGGGTTTGGTAGCTGTCAAGATTTTCGCGGTTTCTAGCATACGGCAAATGAAGGTCTAGACCCCGGGAGCCGGGAAAATGCCACCCCAGCACCGTTAGGAATAGCGGGTGCAACAGGGAAACCCAGCAAGGGAAACCCGAACGACCGGGCCTGGCAGGGCCCGGGGCCGTTGGCAAGGGCAAACTGCCAAAGAGACTCCGCGAAGCACCAAAACTTGACAAAATTAAAAGGGGAAGGAACGGTCAACTTAAGGTGAGACTTTGAAGCAACATTGACCATCTGGGAGACCAAAAAAATGGGCACAGAAAACGAGGCAGCGACAAAAAATGACTCGGCAAGTCGAAAGAAAAAGAGGGTCCCCGTTCCGAACGGGGCGTGTGTGCCAAGGGCACAACAAATGGTGACTCCGCTGGGAAACGCTCCCGAGCATTCTAAGGATAAATATTCATCCAAGACCCAGAATCTCTGGTTTCGCAAACCAAGAGCTGCTTCCAAAGGTGAATCTGGGAGAACGAGATCCTTAATCGGGTCAGTTTTCAGGACATCTCAGAAGTGTGTGCAGTGAATTCATTCCTTTCCGCGGGTTACTGATCAAGGGATGTTGATTCAACCAGGCAAGCTACATAAATCATCTAACACCAAAAATAACTTGGACATTGCTCCGCTACCAGTCAGGCATCCATAGCCCCGACGAAGTTGTCGCTGCAATCCCACGGATATTGCTCTACTACCAGCCGGGCGTCCATAGCCCGGTAGAGTTACCCGCACACCCATATGGTCATTTATTTTTCAAAATTCTTTTTCTCTTCAATGTTCATTTCTCATTTATCATTTAGTTCGACCGGGTAAGCACTGAAGCCTACAATGGGTTTTAGACTGCAGTGGTCACTGGAGCAGACTTAAGATTTTTCACTCACTAGGGTGTCATAGCAACTTTAGCACAGTCCTTTAGAAATGATTATTATGTGTTTTGTGCGAGATCTGAGATGTGTGTAAGGAGATCCAACCAAGGGTCGAGTTTTAAAGAGAGTTCAAACAAAGAAATCATTCATGGGTAGCCTTCAGAGACCAATGGTCGAGAGTGAATGTTTAGCCGAAGAACACTAAGGATGGTCAGCAAAGTAAACCGCTCGTCGAGTGAGCACGGCCACTGCTAAGGGGTGGGAAACACCTTTTAAAAAATAGAACTGTCGGGAGGGAGAAAACAAAAGAGCGACGCAAAATAAAGACGCGAGCAAGCCAGAAAAAGTAATCTACCCTAACCTATGTACAAATATTTACAAAGAAGAGCTCGAATGAGCTCAGGCCTGGAAGTAATGCTTCAGGTGCTGCCCGTTGACCGGCAATGGGACGTTCTCACTAGTTAAGGTCTTTAGGCGGAAGGCATTGTCTCCCAAAATTTTAGTTATTTGAAAGGGGCCAAGCCAGAGCTTGTCAAATTTGTTGTGTCCCCCTTTCTTTTTATGGGCCTTGTCCCAATACAGGACCAAATCTGCAATTCTAAAGGCCTTGATCTTGGCTCGGCAGTCGAACCATCTCTTAACTACGCCCTGATGTTTGGCAAAATTTTCTATTGCACAGTCTCAGACTTCCTCTAAATGCAAAAGCTTAGCTAACCGAGCTTCCCTACGATCTCCTCCCTCATAAAAGTCGTTGATAAACTGAAGAGTAGGAATCTTCAGATGGATAGGAAATATGGGTTCGAGGCCATTAACAAGGTGGAATGGAGAATCACCAAGGGCATCCTTGTGGCAAGTGCGGTCAACCCAAAGGGCGAAACGGAGTTGGTTATGCCAGTCCTTGGGATTCCTATCTAGCAGTTTCTTGATCATGGTAATCAGGTTCTTATTTGTAGATTTGGCAAGGCCATTGCCTTGGGGGTAGCAATTGGATGAAAACTTAAGGGCGATCCCGTAGTCAAATGCCTAACTAGCAAATTTTAATGAGGCGAAAGTAGGTCCATTGTTACATACCAAAGCATAAGGACAACCAAAGCGATTTAAAATAAAACTTTCTAAGAAATTAGTAACTACTTCAGTTGTACATTGCTTACATACTATTGCTTTTATCCACCTAGTACAGTAATCAGTAGCGGTAAGAACGTACCTATGTCCTGCAGATGATGGAGGGCTTACCAAACTGATGAAGTCAAGACCCCATTGCGCAAACAGCCTTACCTCCAGTACAGGCTACGGTGGGACAGCAACATTTTTTTCCTTGGTGGCGGCTGTCTGACATGTGTGACATGAGCGAACATGACAATTAGCGTCTTTAAAGATAGTTGGCCAATAATATCCCGCTCTTAATATCTGATGTGTCATGGAAGAACCAGAGCCATGGCCTGTGCCAAATTTGTCATGAAACTCTTTTAAGACTCGATCTGCTTCCTCCTTGCCCATGCACCTTAAGTAGATGCCTTCATGATTTTTCTTGTAGAGAATGGACCCTTGTAGCATGTAACCATTGCTCTTCAATCTAAGGGCCCGCTTTTGGACTCCTTGTAGGTGCGGTGGACACTTATGGTTCAGCAAATAATGAACGACATTCTCGTACCACTCTTTAGGGGAGACATCCTCAAGCTGGTACTGCTGCACAGTGAGTTTAGGTCCAGCCTCTGCCGCTGCCTCAACAATCATGCGGGTGAGTGCCTGTCCTTTCACTAGTTTCATCGATTGGATCTCCATGTCATATTCCTAGAGCAGGGTGACCCATTTAGCTCTTCGTTTGCCCAATTCATTTTGCATGAGCAGCATTTTTACTGCTGGGTCGGGAACAATGACAAACACCTTATTGCACAGGATGTAGTGCCAAAATTTCTTCACCCCTTTGACGAGAGCATACGCCTGCTTTTCTATGTTGTGGTATCACAATTCAACATCCTTTAGGGGGGTGCTCATGAAGGTGATCAGGTGTTCATTTCCTTCATCATCTTTCTAAGTCAGGATGCTAGCACAGGAATGCTCTGAAGCAAATGAGTACATATAGAAGGGCTTCAGATAATCTGGGTTGACTAACACAGGTGCCTCAGCAATAGCCCATTTAATCTTTTCAAAAGATTATTTGGCGTCGAGAGTCCATTCAACTTTGGCATCCTATTTCAACATAGTATTGAGAGGTTTAACAATCTCTGCAAAATCCGTGATGAATTTCCTAACAAAGTTGATCTTTCCAAAGAAGGATTTTAACTCTTTCTTGCTACCTAGGAGCGGGATTTTGAGTAAGAACTCGATACGTTCAGGGTCTATAGAGATTCCCTGTTCTGAAATGATGCGTCATAGCAATCTGCCTTCAGTCACTCCAAAAATGCACTTCTTGGGGTTAAGGGAAACCCCAAACTCCCTACACCTCTGAAATACCTTACATAAATCAGAGACGTGATCGCCCCACCTTTTAGAAAACACGGTCAAATCATCCATGTAGATGATTATGCACTTGCCGATCAGGTCCTTGAAGGTGATATCCATGGCGCGTTGGAAGGTAGCACCAACGTTGATGATCCCAAAAGGCATCCTCCTGTACTCGAACGTCACCCACTTAGTGGTGAACGTCGTTTTATGGCGATCTTCATATTGTACCATCACCTGGTTATACCCAGAGTATCCATTGAGGAAAGACATCATCTGGGAGCTGTTGACGATCTGCAACTCCTCATCTAGTGAAGGCACTAGATAATTGTCTTTCTCTGAGGTGCGGTTCAAATTGCAGAAATCTACACACAATCTGATCTCCCCATTCTTTTTTCAGACTGGGATCAAGTTGGCCACCCACGTAGAGTGTCTAATCGGAAAAATAATTCTTGCCGAGAGCAACTTCTGCACTTCTTTGTAAATGACGGGTTCCAACAAGGCATTGATAGGGCGCTGCCACTGGCGGAATGGTCTCACTTCTGTCTTGAGAGGGATGGTGTGCGTGATGATGGATGTGTCATATGTCTTTAAATCCTCGTAGCTCCATTCCACCACGTCATGGTACTTCCGTAACACATCTATGATTCCCTTCTTTTCCTCGGGCATACATACTTTGCTGATAAAAATGTTCTTGACCTTCTTGGTTGTCCTGAGGTTGTGAGCATCGCACTGGCTGCTTATGGCTTCCTTCTTTGTTTGTTGGTTCTGGTCTTTGATCTGCTCCAAGTCAAATATACGTTCCAGCTGAACCATGCCCTTGGGAATCGTATTGGTTTTCAGATTAATAACCCCCTCTATGTCCCACTCGGCTTCTCTCGAATCAACCTCATCAATTATTTGGGTTGCGAAGACATCAGAACTTGTAATGAATTTGAGAATATGCTTGTCATCATTGAAAACCTGAAAATGAGTGACATTATCTGGGACCGATGGCGTAGATGTCAACTCAACTGTAAATTTCTTAAGCCCAGACAAAGAGAGGGGTTGTAAAGTGTTGGTTGCTTGAGCCAAGGCATCAGTTGTATGATTCTAAGCACGAGGGATCAATTGTATATTGAATGCATTCAAGCCTTCTAAGAGATCCCAAACCCTATGCCTATAGTTTACAAGTCTTCTATCATGACAAGAGTATAGCTTCCTAACCTGTTTAACCACTAGTTCAAATCTCTAAAAACTTGTAGCACTTTCACATTTTTCTTCAAGGCCATGAGAAGGCCATGGACTAGGGCCTCATATTCTGCTACGTTATTGGTGCAATAGAACTGCAATTTGTGGGCAGCTAGAAAGGTCTTGCCCGTCAGACTCATGAATTTGAACCTGGCACCAGCTCCTTGTTTTGATTTGGACCCATCAAAATAGAGCCTCCAACATGTGGAAAGTTCTTTAACTTCGGGTCTGATTAAGCTCTTACCTCTTTCTGGCAGAACAATTTCCTTCGTGACCTCAGGGGAATCTTTTCGCTTAGTGTATTGAACAAAGGGTGATTCCACTGGCACTCCTTTTGGCATTCCCATCTGTGGGGTAGTGGATCTTTTAACATGTTCTACTGTTGTTTGACATAAGCAGCAGTCAAACTCAAAGTGGGCCGCATTGTGGATCCTGCACCAATTTGGCAACAAGAGATCTTGCAAATCCATTCGAGTGCCCAAGCTGAGTTGGTCTCTAGCACAATTTCCATGAACTCCTGGAACCCACTGAGTAGTCCCTAGTCATCACTTCCATCGTGTTTGTCATCTACTTCTACCAACATTTCTGTGTTTGGGGGCATTCGGGTAGAATCGGTCGGAGGACTACACAACACTAGGAGTGCTTCGTCGACACATTCCTCCTGAGGCTCAACCTCATTTTGGCAAGCAAAGGGACAGTAATTGCCTAGTTCTGTCTCAACGAATAGCACCTTGCTGAGATTGTTGTATTTTGTGATCATATACTTCATACGGGGTTCGCGGTCAACACGGATTTGGTTTGGCAGTCCCTTCCACGGCAGCCACATGTGGGAAAAGTCTGTGGCAATATATCCGTTCAGCGCCCTGGTGAATTCCCTCCCCAAGATGATCTCATATGCATCAGGAATGTCAGCCACTTGAATATCAATGACTTGTTGTATACGTGGGTCTATAGCAATCTGCATCAGGATCCCATTTATTTCTCCCACGATATTGATCTCTGTTTTGTCTAGCTGAGTCACTTTTCTTCTTGAAGGCATGGGGGTGATGCCAAGAGTTTTGCATACTGCCAAGGGCATGACATTGGCAGACGCTCCTAAGTCGAGCAGGAAGTTATGCAAGTTCTTCCCGAATATCCTAATGGTGGTAAGGAAAGGGGGAGTTTCCAATCTCCCTTGAAAGATGCCCGTAGGCATATCTATGTGAGCGACCTGACCTTTCTTGTTATCACTACCTCTATCACTAGCCTATCTAAATGGCTGGTCCATTGAAAACTGCCTATTACTCTGCTCTGGTTCCTTTTCAATTTGTTTACTCGCAGATTGGTTCGCGGGAACATCCTTCCTTTTCCTGGTATTATCCTGTATCTCTGATTCTTGCCTAGGTTCTTCAAAGGTAACTCTCTTAGCTAGCATTTCTTGCATTGTATTGGAAGATGGGGTCCCATTAAGGATCCTAAAGAAGGCATGCCTTACGGTAGGGACTTTGAGTAATTCAAAGACAGATAAACTGATTTTCACCCTTTTGAACTCTTCCGCTGTGTATTCACCCATTTGCTCAATTTCTGAACTAAAAGCTTGGCCTATAGCAGAACTAGGAGGTTGGACTTTCATTTGACTAGACGGATTTTGGGATTGGCCTTGAGGCTAATTTTGTGACTAGTTTTGAGATCCATTCTTGTTGAGGTATTGGGTAGGTATATGGGGAAGTCCAGGGTTGTTGTTGGCATCAGGATCAAGCGGGGTGGCGAAATTGTTCGGTGGAATAGAGGTTGTAAAGGGTCCACCCGCCTGTCTATTCCTAAAAAAGTAGGGGGTCGACCTTTGATGGAACATGTGGACCTCATCTACAAATGGATCCTCTTCGTCTGTTGGACCATTATCTACTAAATCGAAAAGCTGACCCAAAGTTTCTTCGTTACTTACCTCTTGTACTTCTTCATCCTCAACAAGAGCAGGCTCGACTTCGGGCTCATTGCGGTCGCCTCGCAGAAACGGAGCTTGGTTAACCACGAGATAGGAGGAGTCATATGGCTTGTATGGGACAATGTCCCTACAGTCGACATTATCAACTGCATTCTACACTTCCACTTGGAATATTTCAGCAGCTGTCTGGAATTCGGGGCAATCCAACTCGGAATGTCTGCTGGTTTTGTGAATCCGACACCATCTAGATAAGGCTGCCTCGGTAAGGTACACTCCAATGGTCATCTTTTCATTGCTTACCGGTTGGTCGAAAGGCATAGGGACACCTCTGTTATTGGGCCTTGTATTCCACGTATGATTCTGCCTCTGAGAAGGTCTCCTTTCGGAATTTTGATTAACGTTTGGTCCCTTATCATAATTCTGCCTAGAAGAAGTGCTTGCTTCTCGGTTATCCCTACTGTCCCCGTTAAGGTTGTCCTGGAAGTTACGCGGGGAGGCCTATAACTGATTATTCTAATTTTTTAGGTGCGTCATTTCCATGGACATTTTCTTTATCATCTCAGTCAGTTCCTCTAACTTGTCCTTCTCAGTCCTGTTCCCGGGTGGTGGCGCTGGACTTTGGAGAAAAGCGGGCGGGGCTGTTGGCTGATTCTGATAAGCCAGAGGAAATTTTGGCCTCGATAGGTACAATGGCGCCTAGGGCTGCTAGGAATATGCCTGCTGTTGTGGAGCAGCCTGAGAATGGTTATACTGTGGTTGAGGCTGCAAATAGGAAGGTAGGGGAGGCACATAATTCAGTGGCTGCTCTGGATGTGGGACAATGGGCAACTGAGGTACTTGATTCATAAGAGGGTTCTGGTGAGCGAATGCCTGATTAAGCCCCTGAATCTACATCAGGTGAGCTTCTGGCCCCAAGGAAGGCAGCGGGCCAGAGATATTCTGCCCCAAGTCCGCACTAGCGATAACAGCCTCTTTATAGGCCGCCACCAATGAGGCAGGTGGCGATTGCATCCTTTTCACCAAAGCCAATGTGAGGTTGTCTAATGCCACATAGTATACTGGGACAGCCATGACATCATTATGAAGGTATGGGTCCTAAAGCCTTGTGTAGGCCCGATGAAAGCGGTCATTGAAGGAGCCAATTGGCTCATTGACTTCCCATCTAACGAACATAAACTGCTGGTAAAGTTCCAAAGGGCTGATGGGAATCTTGTATTTCTGCAAGAATCCATTCTTCATTAGAGTCCACGAGGTAACGGATCCCCTTGGCAGATTGATGTACCAATAGAAGACTTCTTCCCCCAACAAATGCGGAAAAAGGCAGCATGCAATGTCCTCATGATCAACTTGCATTTCGGTAACTGTTGTCTCGAATATTTTGATATGCTCCTCAGCCATTTTTTGTAGGTCACGAGGATGGAACTTCAAACAAAAGCCCTCTGGATTCTTGGGCATATCATGGTAAGTGGCGAAATGTATCGCCGAAGGGTTATGTGCTAACCAAGCCATGGCAAGTGGCGGAGGTGGTATCTGCTATTGAAAAATAGAAAGTTGGGATTGTGCCCGCAATAAAATAGCAGTCTGGGACTGCCCTGGGCTGGAAGGGTCACGAGAGGAGCAATCCCCTGGCTGTAGGAGATAGGAGGTGCAAATGCAGTTCCGGATGGTTGGGTGGAAGATGAAGGCCAGCTGAATGAAGGTGAGGGTGGAATGGAAGTGGGTGGAATGGAGGAAGAGGACGAGCCAACGCTACTTCCCTTAACTCACTTTGCCCTTGTAGGAGGTTGCAATTCATCAAATTCTCCCTTATTTAGTGTTCACCATAGAACTCTTTGAAATATTTCTAGGGAGAATGATTCGATTTGATCCAGCTTCACTTTTAACCCTTAGCTTTGTATTCTCAATGTGTGCCCTCCTTCTAGCGCCAGTTCTGTTGATGTGTTTTTTATGCACTTCTCAACACAGGGAGTGTGTAGGTGCACTACCTCTCTTGAAAGACAATCTTCCACAATCAGATTGCAGAACACTATCCCAAGGTCTCTAATGTCAGGTCTTGACAGTGCTTGGAATATCTCAGTTGTTTGATGTGATTTGCTAGAATCACAAGGCAGTCTTACGTATGGATTATAAAGCATGGGAAGTTGGATCTTGAAATGGAGTTCCTAAGATGGAAAGGTTATTGTGCTTTTGCTGTAGGTTCAAACAACAGTCTTGAACTCCATTTTTATCATTAGATTTGGCTTTACAATGTGCAATGAACCTTGGCATGGGTCACTCATTAAAAAAAAAAAAAGGGGGCAGGGGAGAGACAGAGTTCCTAGATCTGCAACTAATTGTGAATAGTGATGATGGAGTTTCTGCAATAGACAACTTCCTGAAACAATATTCCACTTAACCACAAATCTCACAATATCGTGGAACTTGTGTTATCTTCTAAGGCTTGCAAATTTTTTGTCTTTCATTCACCACATACATGCATGAACAAAGATAAAAGTTTTGGAGCAGCTTTGCATTCAAGCCTAGACTGACTTTACACAGTTATCTACCATCAGAAAATAACAAAAAGTATGGACTAAGAAGTCATCAACACAGCAGGAATTTTCATGATCACAGGACTGCATTCCTAAAATCTACCAAAGCAAGAAAATAGTTAACTAGAACAGTAATAACACCTAAGTTAAACATCTAACAATGGAGATTGAATCAAGCAACATGTGGGAAACTCAGAAAATGCACCAAGTCAATGTCTTTTCCTTATAAATTTCTGCAGCATGTCTTTACAACAACTCAACTCTCTTTGCAAATGAGAGGAAACCCCCTATTTATAGTGCTCCAAAAGTCAAATGAATGGCCAAGATTAATTCTTATTGTGTGGCCAAGATTCATTACAAAATAGGGTTTCACCAACCCCTAGTATATCACAATTTAAAATTATATTTTGTCATTTTCCCTATTTTGTCTTCTACTGACGACACTGTAGCACTTCGTCTTTTAGTTGATTGTTGTTTTACTATAGCTACTCTTTAGGGAGCTCTTCATTCTTGACAGGGCTGTCTTCTTGCCTTCTCGATGCTGTGTACTCCACGAACTTTAGGATGACTGGTTGGAGCTTGTCTATTTCAACGATTTCATATCGCAGCACTTGGTAACTCCATTCTTTTGCGTTATCTTCCAGGTTTTTCCAATCCTCATCATACTTTGCACCTTGGTCCCAAAATAGCTCTGATTGATCGAAGGCACAGGCAGCAAAACTCATGAATTCCACCGTCACTTCGCCAGACATCCCATCCTCCATCTTCTTTTGGAAGTAAGGCTTCACCTTTTCTGGATCCATTTGCACTGCGGGCATATCAAATCTTGTCATCATCTTGAGGTACCGGGCACATTCCGCTCTAATTTCTTTTACACATTCGATATCCAGATCCACTTTGTTCATTATTTGTTCCAACCTTTCCTTCTGGTTGTCAAAGTCTCACCGCCATACATCCATCGGCCAATGATCGTCTTTCTTAAATGCAAACTCCTTTTCCCACGTGGCTTCTAGCAATTGAAGGATAGCCTCGATCCTTGGGAAGGTGGAGTCGTAGGTTGCAGGGAAGTCGGTGCATAGCTTCTCTGTGCCCTCCAAAGATTGTTGCAGGTCCAAGAACTTGTTGGATGTCCGAACAACCCGGCTAATTCCCATGTTTTTGACTTATAATACTTGTTGGAACCAGTCCTCTGTAGTCTTTTCCAAGTTCTTCCTTCTTTCCATCTTATCGATTTGTTCTTTGGACAGCAACTGGGGTGCAGTTGTGGATGTGGTAGGCAGGTCATTCATCGATGACCACTGCTAGATGTAATATGTTAAAGCAGTCACTTGTGCCTTGAGCTCATCTTTGGAAATCTTGTCCTGCCTTATCAAATGTACCACCGTGGCTACCGACTCCTCAAGATGCCCTACCTTCTGTTCTCTGGTGGTGGCCCCTAGATCCATGGTGGAGATGTTATAAGTTATCCCTTCCTGACCTACCATAGGCGTGGCTACTTGCACAGCTTGAGACCCAGAGGCACCCATCGTTACCTAGGATCAGATCTTAAGCTTCTTTTCCTTCTTCATTGTAATCTGAGCTCGGGATAATATGGCTTCTAGTTTTTCCCTTGGGTCATTTAGTACGGGAGTTTTCTTTTCGACCTTCTTTTCCAACCATTCTGGTACGGAAGATTTTCCCTTGGGTGAGTCATGGCCACCCTCGCCCCTCTCGGTTAAGGCTAAGGTTTCCGCTCTCGTATTTTCTGGGGACTTTTCTTTCTCCTTAGCAGCATCTCCTTCTTCTTCATCGGAGTCTTGGATAAACACAATGCGCTTAGTAGGAGGCTTGGCCAATGATTGTTGTAAGGGGCTTTCTTTCTTTTTCACTCCCTCCCCTTTCTTTCCTTTAACTTGTCCAACCTCGTGCGCATGTTCTTTGAATTGCTCGATCTCGAGGCCCTTGACAGCTTGGGCTTCTCCCTAAATTTTGTCTTCTTGCTGCTGTTCTTCTTTCTCAAGGGGTGACTTTTTTGCCTCTGCTTCGGTGTCCTCTGGCTATCGGGCCAGTTCTTCTTCAAGATCATGGTCAAAGGCTTGCACGATTACCCTGCCACCAGTGTTATGTTCCGCGTCCCCGCTTTCTGAGGAACCAGTACCCTCTTCCTCATAAGTCACCCTGTCAATAGTTCGGTGTTCGTACTCCGGGTGTTCGTGGTATTCATCGGCTTCCTCCTCAAAGGGCTTTGAGGCTTCCCGCTCTCGTTCTTCCCACTCCTTAGAAATAAGCATGGTGGCTTCCATAGCCGGTGGCCCTATCGGCAGTTGTGAAGGCTGAGCAGTAGCGAGGACTTGTGCAAGGGCTACTTGAAGAGTGGGATCCATTAGGATCTAGGAGAGCTTAGGGGGAAGGTTCTGCATATGTCTCAAGAGAGCCTCAGGCATGGCGGAAGTGGGAATAGGTGCTATTACTGTCACCAAAGAGAGCGATGTGGTTGGTGACATGGCAGAGGAGGAGTCAATTACAATCACAGGCTCGGTCGAGGGCAAAGGGGCAAGATGGACGGAGATGTCCACCGCCGGTGGGGATGTGGCAATCATGGCTAGAGAGGTAGGTTGGGGAACCAAAGCAGGGAGAGCCAGGATAGGTTTGATTTGAAAAGTACCTTTAGCTTCCTCTTCCCGAACTAATGGTTGCTCCGTCACGCCTTCTGTTTGCTTTAGTATCTTGGAGGGGTGAGCCCCCTGAATCCTTCCTTGTATAGAACTTTAGCTCAGGAGACTGCCCTGTTTCTATCTCTTTTCTCTTCTTGGATCTGGTGACCGAAGGAGACTTGGATGTCCCACCAATTGAAGTGGTGGCAGCGGCATCCTCTATGGCACTTGGGTCACTTTTGAGCCCTTCATAAGACAAAATCACCTCCTGCTGTTTCAATTGGGCTATCCGTTCATCAACCCACTCCTTAGTACGAGCCAAGATTGGCTGGGTTATGGTATCGAGGTCATCGACCTCCTACTCGTCCCAGTCTATTGTTGGTATTGGCAGATTGGCGACTACAGGGTACCTAGGGTGCATTATGGTGGCCTCATCTTCTTCGACTTGGTCCGATATGGGGAATGGCTGGACCTTCCTTACAAACTACGTAGTCATTCGCATATAGTGCCTTGCACGTACCTCTTTATCATCCTGGCAATCTCCCCAAAAGTCTTCAATGTGGTGGAGATGAGTGAATCCCAGCCCTAGCGCCTTCCTTATGTGGCCATATGGGTTTATCCATGGGCGAGCAATGTGTAGGTAGAAATGGTAATCTTTTAGTTCTTTCTCAAATTTACCAGCACACTGGGAAGTTTGTAGTTTATACATGCCCTAGTTGAGAGTCATGGGATAAGAGATCCTTGCTATGTGTTTGTTGCTAAAGATTTCCTATATGTGTTGGAGCTGCCGAGAAAGCTCCAGCAAGATGATTTGGTCGTTGGGGCATCGAGGCAACTTGTTTGGCCTTTCAATGAAGCCCTATCCATGGATGTATGTGAACTTCGGGTACTGAATGAAGAGGAAGGCATACTGCTTCAAAAATTCCCTAGCACTGTGGGAAACCCTCCTTTCGAAATCCCCGGCAATCATTCTGATAATATGGCTGATGAAGGCATCATTCACTCTGCAATACTCCCTCTTGAAGTTTCTGTACTGGAGCTGGGGGTACCTATCATAGGCCTTGAGTCTTTGCCCCTGCTCCTGATCGAGTGCCACAAATAACCCGTTGTATTGTCTCTGGTCCGCCAAGGAGTACACGAGGTATGAAGTCATATAGAATTTGGAGCTCTTCTTCACATTAACGAACTGCTCATGGAAGCAGTTGCTAATTATTCCTCCCCAGTAAAATGAAGTCTTTGTGGTGACGTCCCCATTCCCCTGAAGGATCTGCTCGACGAAGTACACCATCCATTCCTGAAAGAAGGCGGCTATAGGAAGACCCATAACCCTGCTTAGCATTGTGACCAAGTCATGGTAATCTTCGTGGAAATCGCTGCAGAAGAGTTTGTGAGGAACCTTCACAGCACTTCCCTGCCTTTCCTTAAGCCACTGCTGATTTATTGACTTTTTGCAACCTATCAGATTATCATCCCATGCCGCCTAGCATTCTTCTATGGTGGATACTTCCATCTCTTGAAAAGTAGGGATGTGGAAGGTTTTTGTGATTCCTTCAGCCGACATGTCAGTAAGAACGTTGTCCTCTCTATCAATGATTGTCCTTGTGTCGGGTTGATATGCCTCCCGACAAGCCATGACCAACTCGGGGACCACAAGGCATTGAGGGAATCCAATAGCCTTTGCGATTCCGCTTTTCCTTATCAATCTTGCATTCTTGGTCATTGGATTGACTCTGACCCTTTGTGTGAATTCGTCAATATTGACGTGGCCGATTTTAGTATCGGTGATTTCCTTCCAATTTGTGTTGACCTTTGAGTGCATAGGCTCACCCTGAAACTGGTATTTCATTTGGTCTTTGTCCTCCTTCCCTCAAGGAGTCTTGCCTGACTTCTTCCCTCTGTCCTTCTCAACGGGTGCCCATGAAGGTCCTACACCTGATTCCATATATTCTGCAAGTAGAGGTGTAGTCAGCATAATTGATCACGAAAGCATTCACGTTAGTTGAAATCCCAAAGATGAAATCCATTCTAAATATTCTATCAAACATAACATGAACTTTATCACTGATCTTTTATTAAGGGAATTTTGACAGTTCAGGCTCAGAGGGTCAGACTTCCCTGGCAGGAATGTCGTTTTGGAAAGGCAAATAGGGCGGAGGGCTCCCGGAGATTCTCTTCGGTTGAATTTGATAATTTGAAAGGTTTGCAATGAAGAAGACCAAGATTAAGCACATGGGTCGAGATCAGATTTTGAATTGGGCTTATTTGGATCGATCCTGGAGAATCCGAAGATACCAGTCAGACAACCGTAAGGAGATGGCTGTTTGGGAACGGCAGATCATAAACAGAATTCTGGAGGTGGAACTCCGGGGTCCGGGGTCTAGTGGGTTGCAGGGTGGTCAGAAGATTGATTTCCCATTTGAGCGCCTGGGCCTAAGGCACCGGGAATCTATTCATCTTTCTCCATTTGGAACGGCTACCATTGGGGGGGAAGTCCAAAGGCGGCGGCCCGGTGGTCGGGGGAAGGCAAGTCGGCATAAGGTCTCCGCTGCGGGGTGAGGTCTTGGCGAGAGATGAATGTCTCGTCGATAGTCGAGAGCAAGACCAGACCTGGCACAAGGGTCCACCTTTCAATTTCATTTTCAGTCCTACGGTGGTCAGAAGGGCGGAGCCCGGAGCTCGGAGGGGTGGACGAGATTTTCCCCTCAGAACGGCAGATGAGGAAAGGACTCCCGGATGGCGGAGCCTGGAAGTCGGACAGACGCCGAGCATGGATGACATGGTTCTACCGTATGCATATTTCATTTGTAATTTTCTATATTGCCCCATTGAATTAATCGAGTTATGCATTTTCATGTATGGGTCCATATCGGCATAGGTCCATGACTGTCCTCCCAACACCCATGTTGTTTTATTCCAACATTTGCATGCTACAGATTTATCGACATAACTCCCTTGATGTCTCGATGATCAAAAGTCTTGTGCATTCACCTATCGGCAGAGGTTTCATTGTCGGGGGTGTGTCTTATCGAACTCAGTTCATCTCCCCGACCTGTGCATATGGGTCCTTGGTGAGAGTTGGGTTATCGACAATTGTCAACCTGATTTCGTTTTGTCACGCTGACCGGCATGTAAGGGATGCATATCGGGGTGAGTCATTGCTATCGTTGTAAGGTCTTGGCGAGAGACCCTCAGTCTCACCGACCTTACACATGGATTCCCTTTGAATATACTTCCGGCAAGACTATGGTGGATTCTATCGGCATAAGGTTTGTGGTGTCCTGCCGAATCACATTCGGGTTTCGTTTCAGCCAAGCATGAGTTTGCGGCAAGAGGTCATAACAAAAAGGTTAGGTCTTTCCAACAGGTAACGATGGCTTTCGGTCTGAGATCTTCTTTCTCTTAGCAAACAAAGGGCTAGCTCGGGGTGGCTTTCGATAAAACAAAAGCACTCTACATGAGGTTTCCCTGACATCATTATGTCTCACTGATATCACGATGAGGTCTCTGTCGGTAAGAAAGCAAAAATGTCTTGGCGAAAGTAAATAGAATAAGACATAACTCCTTAGTGTAGCTTATTTGTTTCGGTGTATAGTCTTGGCGAGGTGCTCGGGGTCTCACCGAATGGAATGATGAAGTCGCCCCATCGGCACGATAATGGGTTTGTTACAGCGACATGTGAATAAGTGGGTGCCCTCAGTGAAACATTGTATGATCGACATAGGGTCTCCCCGATATCTGAAAGCTATAGCGAAGTGGGTAAAGTGGATTATGCATCTCGGTGAGAGTCTTCTTTTGTCCTGGTGACCAGAAGTTTCAGTCGTTGTGAAAATCCATCTTGGAGAAAGGTCTCGCCGACATTCAAATGTCCTACCGACTGTCAAGGTGCAGACTGGGCCCAGAGACGGCATCGGCCGTTGGATTTTTTCATCTCATGTTTGCAACAATGGAAAATTCGGAGCCCGACAGATGGAAGGCTGTGGGGATTTCCTTTTGAAACGGCGATTGTGGGACAGATCCCGATACGGTCAAGGTCGTTCAAGGTTCAACAGAATTTTCCAAGCGGCGAAAGGAAGCCCGAGACACGGGCAGCGAAAGGATGTCATGCACTCACCAAAAGAAAATAATATCGTCGCAATGTCCTGGCAAAGGTATAATGTCTCACCAAAGATGATGGGTCTCAGGGCAGCATAGAGGGAGCCTTCGGCAAGAGATGAATGTCTCCCTGACGGAGGACGAGGGGGAGAATCCCGGGAGTGGAATCCCGAATACCCAAGCTCGAGAGACCCAAAAGTTGTTTGGTCATCTATTTTGCTAAGTGATCACCGGCAAGGGGAGCGTCTGGGCCCGAGGGTCACAAATGCCCCTGCAAAGAATGGCCGCTCAAAGATAAAGCTCCAAATTGGTGAAGAGGATGTTGCGTTGGTTTACTCAACTTTCGATAACATGGGTTTTGCTCATGGTGCCGTATTTTATCGTTTGCATGTTGTTTTGATGCTTGTTATTCATTTAAATCCTTAGAAATCATGAAAACAATGTTCGGGAGGGTGAATGGAGAACCTACCTCGAACACTCAATGAGGGGAGGTGTGGGATCCACTTACGATCGATGAGATGATGGTGAGGGTGGATGAGCGTGAAGGTCTCGAAGATGGTGGGCTCCTCTAGCAAGCTCTGATCACTCTCTGCAGCTCTGTCAAATGAAAATGACAGGAATGAACCTTCTATTTATACCCCAACCGCCATTAGTGGCTCCATTAAATGCAAGTACGACGAGCAAGAAAGTTGGTGATTTTGAATCCACTGACAGCGGCGAGAGACCCGGGGTCCGGTGACCGGGAGGGTGCAAGACGGCGGCCGTTTGATAAGTTCCTCTTGGAGATTCACCAGCGGTAAAGGGGAGGTCGGGGTCTAGAAGGCGGAACTCTGCCAAAGGTTCGCCGTGAGGAACAGTGGAACACTCCCAGAACCCCGGGAGCGGAACTCTGGGGTCCCGAGCCTGAAGGGTTTGGTAGCCGTCAAGATTTTTGCAGTTTCTAGCAGACGAAAAATAGAGGTCCAGACCCTGGGAGCCAGGAAAACGCGACCCGAGCACCATTAGGAATGGCAGGTGCAACGGGGAAACCCAGCAAGGGAAACCCGAACAACCGGGTCCGGCAGGGCCCGGGGCCGTTGGCAGGGGAAAACTGCCAAAGAGACTCCACGAAGCACCAGAACTTGACAAAGTTAAAATGGGAAGGAACGGTCAACTTAAGGTGAGACTTTGAAGCAACATTGACCATCTGGGACACCAAAAAAATGGGCACACAAAATGAGGCAGGGACAAAAAATGACCCGACAAGTCGAAAGAAAAAGAGGGTCCCCGTTCGAACGTGGCGTGTGTGCTAACGGCACAACAAGTACTAGAAAAGTAACAGCTACACGAGAAGTATTACATATGAGCCCATTACGTTGACCTAGTTGGTTGTAAACTTAAGTTTATGTTTTCCCTTTTTGGTCATCCTTGCTTAGCAACCCAAGATTTTTCCATAGGTGGTGTTTTTCCAATGGTGCAGAAAATTGGTGGAAAGGATAGGACCCTCGTGTAGTGTGTAATGCACTGATATCCTACCTACTGGGGATGCATTATGGACCCTGTTCTAGCCTTGGATGTGTTTTCTGATGATGTGAATTGGTGTGTGTAGGTGGAGAATGCATGTGAAACCATGAATATAGTACTTAGATTCTTGAGCTTTTGTTTCCTCCCCTTTTGTTGTTCTCGCCTAATATCTAAGACTTATCCTTCAGTGGTGTTGTGTAGGATAATTCCTAGAGGTCATGATCAAGATAGGAGTCATGGTAGAGGTCAGGGAGGTGGTTGTTGGGTTAGTCATCAGAACACTCCTTCTTTGAGTTCCCATGAGAATGATCGTGAGGAACACCTAGTCCCTCAGTTATGTCTCTTTCTTGAGGAGATTCTTACCCCGCTTGGCCCTAGATAGGAGAGCAATGAATAGATGGTTAGGGAAAGAGAAAGGTCCCCTAGGAGAAGAAATGTTTCAGATGTAGCGATACATGTGATGGACCTTTTGAGGGCACATTCCCCTACATTCTATAGTCCTAGTGGTGGTTTGGAGGATGATACTTGGATGATTGGTGTTTGGATTGGTAGAGCGCCTTGAACAAGCTTCGGGTTCTGAGGTGGTCATTTTTCATCTAGGAGAATCTAGAGTTGGTTGCGAGCCCAACTTTATCCTCTTGACCAGTCAGCTTGGAGCATACGAACTACAGCTAGTAGAGGTAGATTCTAGTAGTTCAGTGCACCCCCATGAGGCAAAGGAAATGGAAGAGGTACAAGATGTGTCTCTTGTGGCTAGTAGGGCCACATAGCTAGACAATGTCCTTAGAGGAGCACACTTGAATGTAGTCAGAGGTCGGCAGCCACAGATCCAACAAGGGATGATGTAGGCAGGTCCCATAGAGTGATTACAGTGGTTGATAACCGCCAAGTAGAGCGTCAAGATGCAGATGTGGTGACTAAAGGTAGTGGACGGATAGCTAACTTAGGATCCCATGGGAATTCTGCAGTATAGGAGACTAATGTAGTGCCTATCGCGTTGCCTTCATTAGACTAATACTCATCATGTTAAGATATACACCATGATAACTTGTTGATGCTAGTTTTACTATTTTGGATCAGTTTTGGATGTCAGTTGATCATACTTTGATGTTCATGATACTATTGACTTGTGCATATGTTATGATGGTTATATGGATTTGTTTGTGTGCTCGAATTAATTTAGTTATGAGTATCATGTGGTTATATGATTATGTTTACTGTGCATTTAATTCATGATTGATCTATGTTGCTTACGATGTAATGGTTGTTATTCATTGATTTTAATTATTATTTGAAGTGTCTTGGTGAGAGGGATAGTGTATCACTACTCATTCACGAGCACCCTACTACCCTATGATTTCCTCTCACGGTGTGTTTTATTGTTTGCCATATATATATATGTTGCTCGACAGTTTGTCTAATGCAGATTGTAGGTACCAGGCATTAACTTCACCTGAACTATCAGGTTTGAGTGTGCCTTAAAACCCAATGGAAATGTTGTTGAAATGGAGATGATAAAAGGTCCCCTACCCTAGCCATCATCCTTGAAGAGGATGAGTATCTAGGTTGATACCCTATCAATTCTAACGTCAGTCTGTGTCGTTTGAAGTTCTGCTTTTTACCCGGTCTGGTATTTTTTTGAAATTTGGCTGATTGATAATTTGATGTTTCTTGTATTTACGTATGTTTTATTCTAACCTTGTGACTTATAGGAGTAAGTCAAATCTTGGGGGGGGGGATGTAGTGCCCCTTCGTGATTCACCTTGTCTGTGTGGTCAGTTCGAGTTAGTTTGTCGATGTTGTTGTTGTATTGCCTTTTGTTTCACTATGAGGTCAGGTACTGTTTGACATTATGTTCA
>VDFB02281492.1:1071952077-1071959577 GCA_007258455.2 Sequoia sempervirens | reverse complement strand
TTCAATTAAGATAAATGTATTTTGAATAAATAAATAACATGTTTGTTTGAATATCCTCGCTTTAGGATAGTTAACATTCTCTTAATGGGAGCAGCGACGAGGGTAGCAACAAGGGCGGGAGGAGGCAGATTCAAATTTGCAGCTGATGCAGAAGCTGGTAATGATGATGAGGGAGACCCTGATGGCGATGCTAGCAGAGACAATGGTGCTCATGTTGGATGCTCTCTAGCGGTCATACATTTTGTGGAGGTTGCATCCATTTCCTAGCTTTGTGGTGGCTTTTCTTGCCTGGGGCATAGTTTCCTTGTGGGGAGGCTGCAAAGGCTTAGCTTTTTTCCATTGGCCTTTGTTTTTTTGAGATGGATGGTGGTACGGTTTTTGAACCAGATGGTGCTCAGTTTCTGGCATCCCTGTCTTTCTTTTGGCTACCTACCTAGCAATGGATGTGCTTAGGTTTTGTTGAGGATTTCTAGCTATAGAATGGGCTTTATTAGTTCCTATTCAGCGTAATAGGAAGGCTTGGTGGTTTTTCTTGTTGGTTTGTTTTGCTTATAGCTTCTCCTTGGTTTCCCTTCGTGTCTGCCTGTCATTTGTTGGGTGGATTTTGTTTTGGGGATTTTTGATCTTGGCATGTTTTGGGTTCTTTTTGTCCCCTTAGTGGAGTGTTGGTGTTTCCCTCTGGGTGGTTGTTGGGAGTTATGGCTCATCTCTGGCTCTGACTGGCATGTTGGGGTTGCTTGGTGTTCTTTCCTACTGGTCCTTCTCCTGATTTTCATCCTGTTTGGGACCCCCTGTTCCTCTTGGGGGTTGGGTGTTCTTGTTCATTTTGAGACTGGGACTCTGCCTTTGGTGGTCTTTTGGCATGTGGTTTTTTCTGCTAATGTGCTTTCTATGGCCTTGTACTCTCTAGTTGAATTTTTGTTGTGGCCTTGTTATCTCTGGCTAAATGTCTTTGGACCTTCTTTGCTGAGGATGTTGTTTTTCCTCTTGCCCCCCAGGTGGCTGATGCTAGGGTTTTTGGTCTTCTCTTGGGCTAAGTTGCTTCATGTCTATATACTGTTGGCTCAGTTGTTTTGGCCTTTTGTGAAGGCTCGGAAGTGGGTGAGCAATTGGCTTGTTGCTGGGTTTTTTTTATGGAAACCCAGATGAGTTCTTCTGTGAATGTTGTTAAGGTGGACCTATGGTATTTATTTGAGACTCTTCTTCTTGTCCACAATTTATTTCTGGTGCAATGTTTACTGAAGGATGACATGGTTTCGTGCTTGAATACTATGTTAGCTTTCTCCTCTAGTCCTATGGAGGTGGAGATCCCTCAGCTATTCTTATTGAGGTGGGAAGCTCTCCTATGGAGGTGGAGGTGGAGGGTGTTGGTGATTACTAGTTGCAGTGGTCTTGTTGCTTGTAGCATCCTCTCCAATAGAGGGGAGCTTATTCCTATAGAGGTGGTTTTGGATTTGGTTTCCTGTGACCAAAGTGCTTTAAAGGATTTGTTGTTGTTGGAGTTGTCCATTGATGATTTGGATTCTTTGGCTTTTCATGTTTTGTTGTAGGTTGGGTGGTATTATAAGTTTCTCTCTATGTTCAGGCAGTCGAGATGATTAGGGGTTTGATGGTGTCCTACACCTTTGATCTAGTTATCTTTCTTGGCTCTATGGTGTCTTCCATGAGCGGCAAGTTTACTGATGCCTGGCAGATGCAGGCACTTTCTTTGTATCTCTAAGGGTTTCTAGTCCCGGTTAAAATCAGGTTGTAAAAGGGGGGCTTCAGGCCCTTGCTTGTATGTTTGGTGCAACATGTGTAGTCATGTTTATCTTTTAGAGGTTGTTGTGGTGTTGTCATTGGTTTATGGTTTATTTTATTTGCAACTTGCTTTTCCTTGTACTGGGTTCTGGGCCCCATCAAAACCCACTTTTACCTTTAATCAAAAACATGAACTTGTTTGAATTTTAAATTTTTGTATTAAAAATATAAATAGTTCCTAAAGATTATTTTTATAAATTAAAAATTATATTAGTAATATATTAAAAAATCAAAATACAAATTAAAAATAATATTAGTAATATTAGTAATACTATAAAAAAAAAATCTCTGCTCACAAATTTTTTCTCTCGTGAATTACTCTACTTACGAACCTTAGCAAATATGAAATGCTACAAATTACATACTACCAAAATTTTCTAAGAAAATTAGCATACTTTAGGAAATAGTCCGTTGAGAATAACACAAGGTAATATGAGATTAAAAAGACCACCAAAATCCTTAGAGATCCAGATGAAGATAGACTTTAGGATGCCACACTATATCACATGGTCGAACAACATTGAGATTATTCCAAAAACTAGGCGCCCATTTACTAAAAGAAAGGGAGGAACCAAAGCATCAAAAATCCAAAAGGATAATATTGTTGCCAAGGACATACTGCAATTCAAAAAGTGCACATCTTTCAAAAATAATAGCAAATATGAAGCCCAAAAGAAGGAAAATAAAATGAAAAATGCAATAATCAGAATTGTGCCCAAGGAAAATGAGGAAGATAAGAGTAATACACCTACTCAACTGAAGGTGCCAATTGAGACTGATGTTCAAGAGGAAACAGACGAAGACATTGGCATTCTACAGGAGTTGGCCATCATCTATAGAATAACTAGGCTCCAAAAAGGAAGGAAATTTACAGAAGACTAGGCATGATCAAATATAAAATAGAATCATGGGATAAAATTTTTGCCCAAAAACTTCTTCATAGTGGTTTTTCTTTAGAAGAAGACAAAGATTCAATCCTAAAACAAGGAATTTTAGAAATAGATGAAAGCACCATTTATATGCAAAAATGGGAAACCATCTTCAACCATTGGATTCAGGTGTCATATTCAAAGGAAACATGGACCAGGCAATACAATATGCTGCTTGAATATTGGTCAAAGGAATTCTCAGAAAAGATTGGAAGGTCCTTAGGTGCATTAATAGAAATAGATACCTCTTTACTGAAAAGGAATTCTTGTACCTCTATGCAAGAATTTAGATCGCAACAATAAAGGAGATCCCAAAGGAGATTAATCTAAAATCTAAGGTAGGAACTTGGACATGGGGGTTCAAAATTGAAGATCAAAAACTTTATTGTCTAAAGTGTGATCGAAGGGACCAAACGACAAAAAATTACAAGATTCTTGCAAAAGCTAAAAAAGTGTGGAAGAAAAAGAAAGCCCCCAAAACACCCGAAGGGAGCAAAAGTCCAAAATTGGAAAGCCCTAAAATTTGAAATCTACTAGAAATCCCTTTGGAAGAAAATTGTGAAATGAATGAAAGGCGGAAGGAAAACAACAATCAAGAGGCATGTGTGGAACCTCTTCTCTGTTTAAATTCATATCCAAGTTTGCAATTACATGAAGAGGAAGGAGGAAATTCCTCAGAAAGAGAGAATGAAGATTATAATGAACTTGACATAATTGATAATAAATGCATATCACAAACAGCTACACAGTTCTTGGATACATCTAAACAATCCAAAAAAAGAAAGGAAAAACAAATAAGCAAAGAAGGGAGGAACTAGCCCGAGAAAAGGGACTCAAAAGCATCATAAACTTTCTCAAGGACACAAGGGGAGTAGAGAACTCCCAAAAAGAAGAACCATGAAAATAATTGCATGGAATGTTAGGGGCTTAAACACCCCTAACAAAAGATGCTTGAAAAAGTGTCAAACTAAGATAGCAAATATAGACATATTAATGTTGCAAGAAACTAAAGTAGAAGAAGTAAATAAAAGAATTATTCATCTCAGAGGATGGGAGGAAGCCTACTCAAAGGCCTTTGGAATAGCAAGTGGGCTCAGAATCCTATGGAAAACCATTTCAATTGTAGTGAACATAATTGACAAAAAGGAAAATTGGATGTTATGTGAAGTCACAAGCCTAAAGAATAACACTAATTTCTTTCTATTTAACATCTATGTCCCAACCAAAAACATTGAAAAAGAGAAGTTATGGGAGTCCCTAAGTCAAAAACTATCACAGCTTGGTAGGAAAATAATAGTCATGGGAGGATATTTTAATGCAGTCCTTAGGAAAGAGGAGAAGTTCAGGGGGAATAGAATAGTCTCCTCTTCAATGTGTCTATTTGGTCTATTTCTTCGACAAAAATATCTAATTGACATCCAAATAAAAAATAGAGCATATACATGGTTAAATAAACAACATAGGGAATGTTGTATCAAAGAAAAATTAGATAGATTCATCTATTCACAAGACTGGTTGGAAGCAAATCTGAACCTAGAAGTGGCCATACTTCCCCTAGCAAGATTAGATCACCTTCCTATCAAATTAACAATCATTGGAGAAAGTAACTTTCCAAAGACATACTTTAAAATGGAAAATATGTTGCTTATAAGGGAAGATCTAGTGGAATCAATAGAATAGTGGTGGAAGGAGGATCCAAAAGGCATTGGGACTAAAATATTTATCTTCATGAATAAACTAAAATATATCAAGAGGAAGCTACAAGAATGGAATAGAACAGTCTTCAAAATAAAATAAAATAAATTGAAAAAGTGAGATTGGAAGAAGAATTGGAAATTTTGAATAGTAAGGTAATGAAAGAAGGTATGTATCAAGAAGACTACATGAAAGAGAAAGCAATTATGGAAGAATATGATGAAATTCTAGCAAGGGAAGAAGAATATTGGAGGACTAAATCAAGGGAGTTTGGCTAGCTAAAAGAGAAGCAAATACAAAATTCTTCCATAACATAGCCAAAATAAAGCAAGAACATAATAGGATCACAACAATCCAATCTCCTAATGGGAATCTCATCAAAGATCCAACTAAAATCAAGGTAGAAGCAATCAGATTTTTCAAATAGCTCCTAGCTCTGAAAGGTGATAAAGATGCAATCAATGATAATAGTATTCTAGCAAACATCCCAAAGCTAATATCTTTTGAAGATAATTCTATGCTCACTAAACTGTTCATCCAAAAGCTAATATCTTTTTAAGATAATTCTATGCTCACTGAACTGTTCATAAAGGAAGAAATAAAGCAGGCATCATTCCAATTCCATCCAGACAAATCTCTTGGACTAGATGGTTTCCCTGTTTTTTTCTACCATAAATGTTGGCATATTATAGAAAAGGAGGTACGAGAAATAGCGAAAGAGTTCAAAAGAAAAAAGAATTTTGTGAAAGATATAAATAACACAATGGTGGTTCTAATTCCCAAGAAAGAGGTATGTGGTAACTTTGGGGATTATTGCCCAATTTCACTTTGTAACACAATATACAAGATCCTATTCAAATCACTAGCAAATGATCTTAAAGGAGTTTTGGAAAAGATAATATCCCCAAACCAAAGTGGATTCACACTTGGGAGGGATATTGTAGACAATATCATATTTGATAATGAAGCGGTGCATACAATTAACAAAGAAAGGCTTCCAAGCATGTTAATAAAACTAGACATAAGAAAGGCTTATGATAAAATAAGATGGATATTTTTTATTAGAATCATGGAAAATTTTGGTTTTGTTGGGTGAATATTTTGTAATCCTTTTATAGATTACAAAATAGTGATTACAACCACAGTTATTATGAGATAAATCTCTTCTCTTTGAAAGGGGAGGCTCCCTTCTTATTGCTCACTGCAATTAACTATAAAATAAATTAAAATATATACATTTTGATTATCCATGGGAGGTTTCTCCATTAGCATTGTTAGGGTTAGAAGGTAGATTTCAATCAGTTAAATGCAGATTCGATCAACAAAATAGAGAAATAGAAAACCCAGAAAAATATAGCAGCAAGAAGACAACACAAAGATTTAACGTTGTTCACCCAAATCCAGGCAACATCCACCAACAAGAGGGTCAAAAATATATTAATCTCCTAGAAAATAGACATGCAAAGATATGCAAATCCATGCAGAAACATGCAACAACATTTTTATCACATTTTTTACTTGTTGGTTTTATGCACCATGGCTACAGGTACATGTAGCTTCTCCTACATTTTTCCAGCCACTACTATGTGATTTTCTGCTAATTTTTTTCATGACCTACACACATCAAAACTCATCACCGAGTGCTCTAATATGCTCCCACACATGTCCCATTAATTACCAATGAAGTGTGGCCATTGGTTGTGCCTCATGCATCCAATAAAACGCTTTTTTTGGGTGTTACATTTACTTTTTTTAGTTGTCCATAGACTTTATATTTAAGAATATTGTCACTAATCACTTCCAATTGTAACTAATCACTTCCAGCATTTAATATTTGTTTCTAACCACCTTTTAGATACAAGTACAACATAAATATTAGTGCAGAAAATTATTTAATAAATAAAATAATATGAAGATTTTATCTGAGTATGATTGGTCTCCATAACATAACAATCTCCCACTTGGAGACTGATCAGACTTCACTCCATATCATCTCCCACTTAGAGGCTAATCATAACACCACTACCCCTGCAACTCCCACTAGAAATCAACACCTTGGACCCTGTTGTTCTGTTTTACTTGAATTCAACCTTGAAGGCCAACTGAAGTTGAAGAGGAGCTCACCTTCTCCCTTGTCACTGCCTTCATAAACATATCTGCTTTATTTTCATCTATATGAATCTTTTCCAGCCTTACCTATCCATTCTCCAATACTAGCTGAATGAAATGATATCTCAGCTATATGTGTTTGGTTTTAAAGTGCAAGGCAGAATTTTTTGCAAGATGTATAGCACTCTAACTATCTGTAAACAAAGAACTTTCAGCCTGTTGTTTTCCCAAATCTTCCATGAAAATTTGTAGCCATATCATCTCCTTTTCTACCTCTATTGTAGCTACATACTCTGCCTCTATGGTGGATAAAGCAACCACCTTTTTCAACCAAGAAATCCAACTCACTGTTGTCCCACCAACTGTAAATACATAACCTGCAATTCTCTACCTAGTATTTATATCCCCTTCCAAATCTGAGTCAACATGACCTTTTAAATTAGTATTAGAGCCTCCAAAATATAAACATTTATTGGATGTACCTCTCAAATACCTGAGAATCCATTTTATCGCATTACAATGCTCAACTCTGGCATGACTCATATACCTACTAACAACTCCTACAGCATGTGTAATATCTGGTCTTGTGCATACCATAGCGTACATTAAACTACTATAGTTGAAGCATATGGTACCTTGGACATTTTCCATTCCTCCTCTTTTCTCTTTGGACACATATCCTTAGTCAATTGACATGACTAGGAAAAGGTGTGCTGATAGCTTTTGCATTCTCCATATTAAACCTCTGCAACACATTCTCAACATAATCAGCTTGAGATAAAAACATTTTTTTGTTTTTCCTATCTCTTATAATCTTCATATCAAGGATTTTTTTTCCTGCCCCCAAATCCTTCATAGCAAATGAATTTGCTAACTATTTTTTTAACTCCTTTATGTGATCCATGTTAGACCCCGCTACAAGCATATCATCAACATACAAACATAAAATAATGTAGCTATCATCATC
>VDFB02281492.1:1071849509-1071951977 GCA_007258455.2 Sequoia sempervirens | reverse complement strand
AAACATATGAAACAAAAGAAAAAACTTGATTTTTTTCAACATTATATGAGTGGCTGTCAATCACTCCCTACCTTGCATCACCCCAAACTCATAAGAAACAACTCAAAGTTAATTTCATAAGTAATAGAAGAAAAAAGTGACATGAATAAAAAAATGCATGTTCAAAGTCATCAAAATTCACCCCTTAAGGCGTCCTTACATCATCTACATGATAAATATGACCATGAAAATAACAAAAAAATAGAATAAATAAATTAAAAAATATATAAAGAAAATATATCCCTAATTATGTTGGAAGAATCCACTACCATAATGTTATAAGTTCACACACATCAATATCCTCACCTAGCCTTTGAACACATTATTGTTCAAGTATGATAGTGTTGTTAAGGTAGACTAGACTTAATAGAAAGTTGCATCCACTACAAAGGAAATGCAACATACTTAGCTAACCACCAACACATCCAAATGTGATACCATCTACAAGAGACTCACTCCTTGATAATACATGCAACTAGCTATAAATAGGGATTGAAGATGAAAAATATATGAACGTAGAATAGAAAAGAGACTATGCAATATGATAGAAGAATAATATATAGAAGATAATTATTAGAAAGAAGAATGATGTATGAATCAATTGAGTAATAGAGTTATATATGATGAATAGAGTATATCACATGATGATCTACTGAATAATTGAAAAGTGTTTAATTATAGAGGAAAAATTGTTAGCTTAATTAAATAATTAAAATTATTTAATTAATAGTGATGAATGGGTTGACAAGAGATGACGATTGATGGTTTATAAAAAATGTGTTATTCATTTTTAGGTGTTTAAATTGTTTCCCTCTTTGCGACAATATGCATGTTGTGTTGTTTCAAAGATATGCTACAAGTCTAGAAATTTGAGATGGTAACGTGCCCCAATATTCCCCACTAGGCTAAGGGATGAAGGTAGGTTCATAGGTTTCTCCCTCAAGATATCAATCATAAAAATTAAATTTTGGTTTGAGCTCACAATAGGTAAATAGGGTAGGTTTAGTGAAATAGAAGGTGGAAGACGAGATCGAGTGGCTAATGAACGAGGTTCAAGGGATATGGTTTATGAAGAAATTTTTTGGAGGATAAGGGAAAAAAATTGAGGTTTGGAGGTGATGTGGTAGGAGGTGGTGATGAGGGCTAGGGCAAGAGGGATGGTGATGATGGATGGGGAGGAGGTTATCACAGGTGGATGGGGAGAGCATTGTGGTGGTAGAAATGGGGGATATGGGGATATGTAGGTGTGACTTGTTACTTCCCTATCCGAGCGTGATTAGGCTCAGTAAGAGAGAGATTCCTTATGGTTAGAGTGGGACCTAGCTCAAGCAAAGAGAGAAAACCTCATCATTTTGGTAGCCCAGAGGATAGCCAAGCGAGATGCTTAGATTGTGAGGAGATAGTAGGCATAGGTAGTAAGTGGGGTTCTGATGGTTCAAGTGTTGGGTGAGGTAGGATATCTCACCTAGGAGGTTGCATACTATGGGACTCTCTATGAGAGAGGTACCTACAGATCATCGAGCTCCTAGTTTTTCAACTCGAAGTTAGTTGGGGACCTCTCAATCAGTGAGGTTTGAGGGTAGATTGGTCATGGGGGTACCATTAGGACCATCACCAACACCTACAGCATAGGCACCAATAGCTCAAGGTTTGGTAGATCAAGGCCCAATATTATAGTGAGCAACAAATTTTCCTCCTTTTCCACCTTCACCGGGGCATTTAGAGGGTGGGAGCTTGGTCTAGAGGGGCTTTTTTATATTGTATTATATGATGTAGACATTTTAATTATTCATGCATGAAATTTTGCATATGCATATTCATGGCTCATATAGCCCATTGTATAAACATTATTTATGATGTATCATGACAATTATTTTGATATATAAGATGAAATTTGGTTGTTCCAATCTATAATGTTTATGATGATATATGTATGAAAATGATGATATTAATGATGATTTCATTTGATGATGCTACATGATGTAGATGATTATTTTATTTGATGTTATATAATGTATATAATTATTTTATTTGATGATGTTATATGATTTATATGCTTATTTTATTTGATGATGCTAACTATGATGGATGCATACATATAATTATGATCCTATTGATACTATGGTAATAAGGATTAGTATGATAGATTATGATGTGATAAATTTTAATGATGATGATATGATGATATATGAAATGATGTTATGACTTTTCCTTTGATGTTATGATGACCTATGTGATTATTGTACTATTATGCTATGTTTTTTGATGTTATATACTAATAATTATGGATGTAGGACATGGATGATGTTTTGACCTATACTAATGATTGTGTATGTAGAGGTTATATGCATGCAACAATATTTTTTTGTTTGTTTTTTTGTGTCATAATACATGGATAGAATAGTTAGCGGGATTGGTAAGATAGAAGAAGTGATGTAGAATGATGGTGGATAAATTAATTATGTTGCTAAACTTTCAAATAGTAAAATTTATAGTTATGATATGAAATGGGTATAGGATAATAGGATGGGAAAGTGTTTTTCTCTTACTTTTTCTTATGCTAATTTTTTTTAAAGAGCAATCCTTATTTTAATACATAAAATTGACACTATGCACCAAGGTATGAATAAATAGGGTGACACCATATCCTTTGCATGGAGTTTGACTCTGCAAATAAATAGGATTAGCATTATTCATATACTAGACATATGGAAACCTTGTTTGAATGTGTGAGAGAATAATACTTAGAGCATGATATTCCTAGTGTACAAAAGGTATGAAGAACTTGATATGAAAAGGATGTTTGATATGTAAGAAGCTACCTCAACACACATAAGGCAAGCATTCACCATGATCATATTATAAGAACATCCAAAACACATAGTATACGAGATCAATGGTCATGCCCAATTTACTATTCTCCTCTAGAAACACCAAGATATTGAAAGATTGAGGTAGCTTCAAGTAAGCATTGGAAGGGGACAAAATAGAAAAATCAAAATAAAAAACCAACTAAAAAATATCAACATCTATCATATCTCTTTCCAAAGAGAGTGTAACTGTTATCCTGGATTGTTCCTATTGTAGGAACTATGTATATATTAAGGAATTGATTGGTATGGAGAATTAAATGATTAGCCAATATGTATGTAGGAAGTAGGTTTATTCAACAATGATGTTGTCTTGCAATCTCTCATGAATTCTCCATGTTTTGACTAATGTATAATTTTCTTTTGCTTACTTTGTTAAAGATGACTATGGTAATGAATGTGTTACTATAGGTGATGATTTTATTATGAATGGGTGAATTTGTGTAGGTGTTGATTATTATTTTTTGGATTTTTTGGAATATTTGATGTTTTTTATATTTTTTAAAATATTTGATGCTATTTGGATTTTTTGGAATATTGGGATTTAAAAAAAAAAATCAGTTTAAGGCAATAGAAAGGATCCAATATAATGATTAGGTCTAAGAAAAAATTCCCATAATTAGTTATAGGATCATTTATTATAGATTAAGTGGAATGGATTTATTATGCTTTTAGGTGGGATAGATTGAGCCTCACTTGATATTTATATAGTCTATCAAATATATTTCCAAGAACATCCAAATGTCCTCTTGTTATGGATTTTTTAGTAAGTCATCTATATAGTCCTTCATTATGTTGTGGAACATGTCATGAAAGTTACCATCATCACTCTTTGATAAGTTGCACAAGCATTCCTTAGACCAAAATACATTATATTACAACAATAAGTACCCCAAAAATATTTGAAATTAGTCTTATGTTGATATTCTTGTGTTATACGGATCTAATTGTATCCAAAGAAACCATCCATTAGGGAAAGCAGCTCATGTCTTGTTAAATCTACAATGATGTCAATGTTTGGTAGTGGAAATTCATCTTTTGGATAAGCCTTGTTTAAAACTCTAAAAATTATGCTTATACAAATGACTCCAATGGGTTTTGTAACAAGTAAAATATTTGATATCCACTCTAGGTAATCTATAGGCCTAATAAATCCAATATCTAGGAGTTTTTGCAATTCTACTTTGACTAAGAGTGCAATATGAGGATGCTATTTACAAAGTTTCTATTTTACTAGTTTAACCTCTAGATAGATTATCAAATGATGGACTACCAAACTTGTATTAAGTATTTGCATGTCTGCATAAGACCAAGAAAATTTGAATTTATACATCTCAAGAAATGGTATGAAATACTTCTTTTCTTTAGGTGCCAATAATGCAACAAATAAAGTGATCTTAGGATTATCAGCTATTCCAACATTTATTTCTTTTGATGCTTCTATTGAAACAAAGAATCCCTCTTGATATTTAGCAATAATTGGGAGGTCAAATCCTTCATTTTTAGGTGCCTTGAAGAGGTTTTCACCCTTGGATATGTCCTTTATTTTTACTTTTTTTTTTTGGATTTGAAAGTGCCACATTATGGTTTTCACTAGGGGATCATTTTATTGTTCTTATATTTTCACATTTGTGACTAAATGATTTGATTTCCCCCCTAAATTATGATTTTGTATCAATATCTATTCCAAATCTTGCTTTGTGATCTCCAAGTGATATTCTTTCTCTAAGTCTCATAAGTTCTATAATAGCTTCATCATTTTAAATAATGTCTAGAATTAGTGGTCCTTGTTGATCCCAATTGATAAGTTGGAGGTAAATAGTTTAAAGTTCATTCGTTTGAGAGGGAGATGTGAATGATATGGATGCTAAGGTGTAAATGGATGTATTTTTTAATAGGTCAGTGATGTGCATGGAAGATTCATCAATGGTATCATCATTAGAGGTTTCATCAAGGGAAAAACTTCAACTACCTTTGTATGGAAAAACTCATTGTCTGGAGTAATATTACTTAATTTCCCATACCCAATCCCCTAATATTTATATCTCTTTTCTATAACTATGGGTTTTTTATTCATTGTTGATGAATTTTGAGGCCACCTTGGTCTATAAATCCCATGTTCTTGATAATATGTTTTTGAATTTAGTAATTTTTTTGGTTATGGTTTTTGGAAGAAGTTGTTTTGGGTGAAAAAGAGTTTGGATCAAAAAAATTACTAAATTCAAAAGAAAACCAACTCCCCAACAATCCAAAAGAAAGAGATAAATAGAAGTCCTCAATTTTTTTTTCCAAAACAACTCTTGCTTTAAAGAATTGAAGATAAATGAGAATTTGATTGAAATTGATCCATTTACAACCCATTTCAAATCCAAATTCGTCACACATAAAGCTAGGACTTTTTGAGAGGTCATATCTTGATTTTAGTTCAAAATATAACTTGAATTAAGTGCCTAACCCTTGGGTTAACACCTTAGGGGTTTCCAAAAAATAGAAAAAACATAAAATAATCTTTTTTCAACCCATTTGACTCCATTGAAAAAAAAAAAAAGTTCCAAAATACCCTCAAATATAACTTTACAAATTAAACACAACTTAAACACTCTAAAGAAAATTATATAATAAAAATAACATTCAAATCTCAAACCACTTTACAAAATTTACATCACATTAAGATTATAGTCCCTATGGACTATAGTCGACATTCACAGGGTTTATCACATTGGGTTCCTTGAAGACCTCCAATTCCATTGGTAATGTAATTTGTACTTGCACACTCAATTTCACACATCAATACGTCCAATAAAATCATATAGTCAAAGCAAATGAAACATATATATTCACATCATACAATTTCCATCACATTTAAGCCATAATAGAAAACCAATTCATAGCTACAATAGTCACAAAAATTCATCATCATTGAATTCTCCTAATAACATTTATTCAATTTTTCTTACAATAATAATAATTCAAAATTCAAAATTTCATTAATTCTACTTAAGCATCCATAATAATCAATAATATCTAGTATGAGGTCTAACATTCACATCATCATAATATGAAATCAAATACAAGGTCTAATGTCAAAAAATCATAACATGAATAGCATATTAAAGCATCAGTTTGCATCAAAACATAATACCCAATAGTTAATACGCAAATCAAACTATCTATCCAAAATAATAAGGTAGCATAGTATGAAGTATCACTGGTGGGTCTCACATCCTCCCCCTCTAGGCATGAACTTCCTCCTAGAAGTCATCAAAGAGGTGAGGGTATAGTATCCTCAATTGGGAGGAATCCTCCCATGTAGCTGCAAACTCATCACATCTGTCCCATTGGACCCTAACCTGGTCCAGCTCCCACCCTTGAAGGGCCAGTGTCTGATGAGCCAAAATGTGAATGGGCTCCAATGCTAGCTTCCCGTTTGACTTCACCTGCAAGGCATCCCAATCTAGTATATGAGAATCATCATGCACATAATTTCGTAAAACTGAAACATGAAACACATCGTGGATGCGTGATAGGCTAGGTGGCAAGGATAAATGATAAGCTATGGGACCTATCCACTCTAGGATCTCAAATGGTCCTACAAATCGAGGTGCAAGCTTAGATCCCTTTCCATAATGGATTGGACTCTTATGTGGTCTCACTGTCAAGAATACTTGATCACCCACTAAAAAGCTCCGATCGATTCTCTTAGCATCAGCACACTTCTTCTAATGGTCCTATGCCTCTCCCAGACACTTCCTAATCAGATCTACCTATCGCTCCATATCCTACACCAAATCTGGTCCAATAGCCACTCTATCCTCTATGCAATCCCAACTCAGAGGAGTCCTACAGGGTCTTCCATACAATGCTTGAAAAGGTGGCATGCCCAAAGAATTGTCGTGCCCATTATTATAGGAAAACTCATTTAAGTACAAATAATCCTCCCAACAACACTGGTGATCCATCACATACATACGTAACATATCCTCTAAAGCCTGGTTCATCCTCTCTATCTACCCATCTGTCTCAGGATGATAAGTCGTACTGAAGTTGAGCTGAGTGCCCAATGTTTGCTGCAATGATGTCCAAATTTTTGACATAAAGAGTGGGTATCTATCAGAAACTATCCTCCAAGGTACTTCATGAAGTCTGACAACATCATCTAAGAATACTCTTACTATTGTTGGAGTTGTATAAGTCATGTGCATGGGTGAAAAATGGGCTACTTTGGTCAATTTATCCACAGTTACCATGATGGCATCATGGTGGCATGAAGTCAAAGGTAAACCAACAATAAAGTCCATCGAAATGGTATCCCATTTCCACTCAGGAATATCGTGTGGATAAAGAAGACCTGCTAGATGTTGATGCTTGACTTTGACTCTCTGACACTCAAGGCATCAAGTCACAAAATATGCAATGTCTCATTGCATCCTTGCATAATGATAAAGTTGTCTAAGGTTAGCATGCATCTTCTTCACTCCTGGATGTGTTGTATAAGGCGTCCTATGTGCCTTTGATAGTATGATTGTACGAAGGTTTCCTACACTAGGTATGTAGATGCGACCTATATGACCTAATAAGCCATCAAACTCTAAGGTATATCCTAAAAACTTGCCCTTCAGGGCCCTCTGTGATTGGATCTCCTGCTAAACCTCCATGTACCACTCATCCTTAGTAAATTTTGTAGTATTTGATTCCTCAAATAAGTTCCCAAAGACATGGATGATAGCTCATGTCACCTCCTACTCAAAGCATCTACTACAAAATTCTCCTTCCCTTTGATGTAATGCACATCAAAATCATACTCACATAAAAAATCCATCCAACATCATTGAAAGGCGTTCAAATTCGGTTGAGTGATAACTACTATGGCTCAGGTGGTTTGAATGTAACTCAAAGTGATGACCTAGAAGAAAATGTCTCCAACGAACTAGAGCATGAACTACTACTGCTAACTCCTATTCATTAATAGGGTAGTTTGGTGTAGGAGCACTTACACCACAATATTCATCTTTGGTCAATTGAATTCCTAGTAGATATATGTTAAGTATTTTGTGTTTATTTTTTCCAATAAGGTCTAAAAAGACCAACCATAATGTAATAAATTTGTTTGTTGAGTCATTTAGGGAAGAAGGTTAATCTTGCACCTACAAGTGTTTGTAGCCTTTAAAGGAAAATCTTGGTGTTTGTATTAGAGGGGTGCAAGGTTTGGGTCTTATGATGGAGAAGAGGATATTTTCAAGCCTTTAGTATGATTTTAATTGTCATAGGTTGCAAATAATGCATATGTATTTCAATATGCTTGTAAAAGTAATCCAAATGGGTAATTAGGCCTCCAATGGTCCTAATCTTTTAAAAAGTTATTAAAAGGAAGTTATGCCCATTGGAGAAGGTGGAGATGCTTTTTCAAGCTTATTTGAAGCCTTTCAAGGCTCGAAGAAGGATGATGAAAGATTGTAAGGGAGTTTTTCAATAAAGAAAGCAACGTTTATTATGTTATTTTCTAATTTTCACTATTTTTTTGGACTTTATCATTCTTGTACGGACCCATGCAGTTCTTGGCTGCTCCAAATTATTGTGGACTATGTAGATATCTCAAACACCTTTCCATTTCATCTATTTGGAGGCCTTAAATGTTCTTGGGTGAAGAGTTCTTGTCATTTTTCTGGAACAGCCTGTGACAGGCAACAAGAGCATTATTTTGAATTTGTAATTATGTTTTAAGCCTCCCACTTACTGTTTATATTATTTCTCGGTGGGAAGGCATAGATACATGGTAGAATATGGTTTTATATGTTTTGATAGGCGAATAAAAGAAAAACTTTGTTCAAAATGGGGAAGCCATGGCTGGAAGGGTCTATTTTTCTTGTGAAAGTGATGGTTCTAAGTAGAGATTTGATGTTCTATGAATAAAATGGGCTCAATGAAGGTTTAGAGGGTCTGTCCAGACCCAACCAAAAGTGTTTGATGCTTTGGTTTTGTCTAGAAAGGCGTTGTGTGGTGAATCTTGAAAAACCCTAGGTTAATGCATGGTAAAGGAGGGTTTCATAGAACATTGATAAAGAGGCCTTGAAGTTATAAATAAATTATGGAATCTGATGTTTTGGCATATAATAAATGACTATCCAAGAGTTCATGGTGATTGGGAAAGTCTAAAGGGTAGTTTGTTTGTAAATTAGGCCTAATTTTCTAGCCTTTTGAGCGGGGTCACTTAGTGAAATTCTACAATGTTGCAAAAGAACCTTGTATGAATGATTGAGGAATTGTTTTTGATGTTGAATGGATGCTATGTAGATGTCGTGTTGTCATTTTTATAGCCTTCTTGAAAAGATATGCTCTTTAGTTGGTTTTTGGTGACTTGAAGCTATAGTGTTGATATTTGAGAGAAGTTGTGTCAATTTGTCTCTTGGGCTTCCACCACCTCTGCATCATAGTTCAGCTCATGGGTCTTGAGTTTTCATGACTCATATGTGATCACTCTACCCTACCCTCCTGCATAAGTACTGCACCTAAGCCATCAATCGAGGCATCAATGCATACCATGAAATCTCCTAATGGATCAAGGATTGCTAATATAGGAGCACTAGTGAGATTCTCCTTGAGGGTCTGGAAGGCCCTCTCACACTGATATGTCCACTCAAACTTCTTCCCTTTTTGCTGAAGAGAAGTGATAGGATGTGCAATCCTAGAAAAACCCTTAACAAAATGATGATAATAGCCTACTAAGCCCATAAAACTCCTAACCTCTGTCACTGAAGTGGGTGCTAGCCAATCCATAATAGCCTTGATCTTCGATGGATCTACTAAGATACCATTGCTAGATATAATATGACCAAGATAATGAACCTCTAAACGAAAGAATTTAAACTTCGACAAGTTATCATATAACTGATGCTCCCTCAAACACTGAAGAACCTGTTACAAGTGCTCCACATGCTCCTCCTCAGTCCGAGAGTATATCAAAATGTCATCTAAAAATATTACCACAAACTGATCTAGGAAAGTATGAAATACTCTGTTCATGAGGCTCATGAACACTACAGGAGCATTCATCAATCCAAATGGTACCACTGTAAACTCATAGTGTCCATACCTAGTGCTGGATGCAGTCTTATGAATGTCTGATTCTGAAATCCGCAATTGATGATATCTAGACTTAAGGTCAATTTTTGAGAACACTCTCGCTCCTTGCAACTGATCAAACATATCATCAATCCTCGGAAGTGGGTAACGATTCTTGATCATCACCTTGTTCAACTATCTATAATCTATACAAAGATGAAGGGATCCATCCTTCTTCTTCATGAAGATGATAGGAGTGCCCCAAGGTGAGACACTTGAATGAATATGACCCTTCTCTAGTAGATCCTCTAACTAAATATTCTTGAGCTCATTGAGCTCATGTGTAGTTATCTTGTAAGGTGACCTCGATATTGGTTGAGCTCTTGGTAACAAATCTATACGAAAATCAATCTCTCGCTGTGGTGGCATACTTGGTAACTCAGAAGGAAATACATTTGAAATATCCCCAAGAATGGGATGGTCATCCAATGAGGTCTCTATCTTCTCCTCATCCAAATCACTGATGGTGATGGAAAACATCTGACATCCCTTCCACATACACCACTTGAACTACATAACAAATATAGAAGGGGATATAAAATAATATGATGCCTCTGAATCAAATTAAATAGATACATGAGTATTTCCTATCATACCTGGAGCCTCAATCACCATGCCTCAATGCTTAGCTTAGTAGTTTTTGATCGCTGCATATACTCTATGAAACTTCCTTGCATTTCCCACTATCTACTCAGATCTTGCTGCTCATTGTCCTCTAGCTACAAAACCTTGAGGAAACTCCTTGGCTAAATGTCCTACTTTCCCACACACAAAGAAAGCACCTTTGTTCTGACCCTGATATGACTGTGTCATGTTAACCTGTTGTCCACTAGTCCTAGTAGATCCACTATGTCCTCCATAGGAAGACTACTAAGAATGTGTTGGAATAGCAACCTGTGCCTGCGGATGTTGATCCCTATGGGGACCCTGTGATCGCCATGGTCTAGATTGATCACCCTAAAACCTCTGCTGAGGACTGGTCCTCTGACTAGATTGTTGTTGCTAGGGAGGCTTAGATGATCCTGCAAGGGGTCTAGATCCTCCATTAGAATGAAGAGGAGGTTTACGGAAGCCCTGTACTTGTGTAATTGGATTATAGTTTTGAAACTGCTCTTGTGCATCACGAGCTTTCCGCTAAATCTCCTCTACAATAAGGGCCTTTTCCACAACAACCTGAAGGTTCTCTAGATCAGCCATACATACAGGTCATGATATGCCAACATTTAGCCCTCGGATAAAATAATTGATGAGAAGTATCTCATCATGGAGATAGTCTACATTATGTAATAACTCCAGGAAACAACTCTCATACTGTGCAACTGTCAGTCCCCTCTGCTGAAGATCATGAAACTAATCAGTGTGATGCTGTATAAAATGCTCAGACAAGTAGTGTGCTTCAAAACGCTTAAGGAAAGTATCCCATGTAATGGTGTCCATAGTAAAGTGATGCTTGCGCTCCTCCTGGTGCCACCATGTAGATGTTTTGTCCCCAGATAAATGTATAGAAAAATGTGCTTTGAAATTGCTCGCATACGTACACAACCCAAAACACCTCTCAAGACTAAGAAGCCAAGCTTCAACCTCAATACCATCTATGGTTACTTCAAATTTTGTTGTACGCAACTGTAATAAACACCTAATCTCATCACTTGCATCACGAGATGCTCTAGGCTCAACTCGTACCTCTGGTCAGGGTACATAAGGTGGAGGATCCATGTGAAGCAATCCTCTCTCTCCATCATCATACTGCTCATCAAGAACATGAGGGGGACTCTTGCTACACTCTCTACGCTTTGATCTATGTGCCCTGGTAGAATCCTGAGTTTGTTCACAATGGGGACCCTCCCCTACATCTGGCAATTTGGCATGTATCACCCCAATCAAATCCTCTAGTGCATGGAGGATCTATGAATTGAGGTTTGGTTGTGGTTAATTTTGTTTTATTTTCTCACTGCATACCTCAACATTTTGCAACATATAGATCTATATTAAAAAAGGGAAACAAGAGAAACTTTTCTTTTGCTTACAGCTTTATGTAAATACCAAATCTTCCACATGCATCTAATAGTGATAATGCAATGCTTTCACAACAAACCCAAATGATAGTTTACAATAAGGAATGATTTTATCCGATAAAATTTACAATGGATCAAAGGTAGGCCCTACTAGAAACTTCTTCAAATTTGTAAGCTCTTCTTCAACTTGTAACACCTACACATGACACAAATTTCTTCTGAAGCCAATGGTGTTCTCACCACCCAACCTTATAATGGAAAACAAATCACCCGGAGCTTGAAGGCCATCAAAGGAACCAGGGTTACACACATTCTCAAACATGCAACAACATTAAACACACACATATACAATAACACCGAAAACCTAGGGATTCACATGCACATTGAATCTTCTCAAAGATTCAAGAAAGGGGGAGACATAGGAGACATCACTACCCAATGGGGAAACATATGTATATAGATCATGTATAGAATCACAACTTCTCTCCATTTATCAATCCATCCAACTCGATAAAATAACCTGGGTACTCATACCCATAAACCCCATACTCCAATAATTTGGGTACTCATACCCAAATCTCCACCTTCTTAAAGGTTAGAGGTTTTCCCCATTGGAGGTTCATCCTTTCTCAACCCCATACTTGGGAAGCTCTCAAAATATAAGAGAGCCATCCCCATACAACCCAACACAAATAAAAAAACCAACACATTTCTTCCTTGTCTACTTCTAAATCGAACACATTTCTTGGTGATCCCACCTAGGAACCCAACTGTTCCCTCGATAATGAGGATGATCAAAATTCTGCTGGGGAGGTTAACATTTGTTGTTCTGATGAGAGGATGGTTGTTGTCTTGTAGACATGTTTGACACTCATTGGTGGAATGATGCTCTCTACATGGAACCACCCCATTATGATGCTTGGAAAACACGTTATCGCCTTGGATACAGGCTCATTTCCAAGTATGGTTACAAGTGTAAAGGTCTTGGGTGTATTGAACAAGGAATTCAGGTCCCTATCCAATTTAAGATTCACAAGCATCATTTGGGTTTGGGATGCTCTATTGAACAATCTAGAAAAAAACCATGGTGGAGTGTTAACATGATTTTAGTTGAACCTCTCAACTTAGTTCATCCTAAATTGATAGAGGATAAATGTATTTTCCTTGGAAGAAGCACTAGAAGAATTCATAGGTGCCTATTCCCACTTGCCTTCCTTTCACCATAAGTGACGATTCTCGTATTGATTGAATAAGAAAGCATATTTTGGATATGGACAAGGAAGCTCCTCTATCTAACGTTGATGATGGTGTCTAGATACCTCATCCTGAAGACCGTAGTTCTCTCCTGGGTATGTGCGGGATCATCATGGAAAAAACAAGCCCTTAAGTGGCAAAAATTCAGAAAAATTAGAGTTAGACAACTTGACGTAAAAATTTGAATAAGTTATCTATATTATTTCAAAAATATGTAAGAATAGAATCTATAGAAAATTGAATGTAGTTTCTAAACTACTAGGTTTGTTTAAAATATATATATATATATGGTGAAAATTTGAAATTTCAATGCAGTGGTACTTACATTTCAGGGAAAAAATAAGAAGTAGGTGTCTGTCTGACCACCCTAATCACAATAAAATGATAATATTTTTTTATAAGATTTTAGATATAAGTAGAGGACTCATGCCATGATGTGATGCATATTTTTTTGTAATTTTTTCCAAGTAAATAATTAATTATGAATTTTTTATTACAACTTTTAAAAAAATATAAAAACTCGTATGTCTGACCACCTTAATTGGTCAAAAATTCATGAAATTCAATTTTTATTTTTTTCATCCTATAGTATGCGAAGCATATAATGTGACACATGTTTTGGATTCAAAAAATATGATACCATTTGAAAGCTATAGAATTTTTTCAATTAGCCTATAAATTAGGACTTTAGTCGTAATCTGAATAGAAAATGAATCATAGTTACTTATTAAATTCAAAGTAAATCATAATTTATATCGCTGGAAAGATGAGAATCTCCTTTAAAAACCATTTTCGTTTCATCAATTTTGGGTAAAAAAATAGTCATCAGCCACATACCCATCATATTGCCACTTTTTGGCCCATCATGATCCTGCACATACCCTCCTTAAGGGTGATACTGCTGAAGTTTTCATGGACCCTAAATCCTCTAAAAGGTGATTAAGATCGCAAAATTCCTCTCTTTTGAAGAAGCTAAGGAGCACTCTGACCTTTTACATTCCCATCCTGATATCTTTGCTTGGTCGTATGAGGACATGTTTGGTATTGATGAGTCTATAGTGGTTCACAATATTGTCTTATGTCTTGATGCCAAGTCTGTTAAGCAAAAATTTTGAAAGATCAATCCCAAGGTTGCCTTGTTGGTTAAGACTAAGATAAAGAAGCTATTAAAGGAAGGCTAAATATTTGTCTGATCGACTATTCATCTTGGATTTTGAATATTGTTGTCGTTAGTAAACCCTATGTCTGTATTCGTATATGCATTGAATTTTGTGACCTCAATAATGATTCTCTCAAGGATGATTATCCATTGCCTAATATCAATATGATTGTAGACTCAATTGAAAACCATGTCTTTTTATCCTTCATGGATGGCTTCTCGGGCTACAACCAGATTCGTATTAACCCAAAAGATCAATATAAGATGGCCTTCACTACCCCTTGGGGTATTTTTTGTTATGTGGTCATGCCATTTGGGTTAAAGAATGCAGGCGTGACTTACCAACAGACCTTAATTTTTCATGATTTCATTCATAAAATCCTAGAAGACTACGTTGATGACATCTTGGCGAAATCCATGACTCGTCAAGATCACGTGGGAAACCTTCATCTTATCTTTAAAAGGATTTGACTCTATAAGATGAAGCTCAATCCTCTTACATGTGTCTTTGGTGTGGAAGAAGGAAACTTTTTGGGATTCATAGTTTCTCATCATGGAATCAAAGTCAAGACACAAACAAAGTTGATGCAATTATTAATATGCCTCCATGCAGGAACATTTTTGAATTGTAGAGTTTGCAAGGGAAGATTTAGGAAATTTGTAGATTTATATCTCAATTGGCTAATTGTACCCTTCCCTGTACTCATTTATTGAAAAAGGATGTTTGCTTTATATGGGATGAGGAGTGCCAAAAATCTTTTTATTCAATAAAGACTTATCTAGCCAATCCTCCCATATTAATGTTAGCTATACAAGATAGACCATTTTTGCTTTACCTTGCCACATCACCATACACTTTGGCAGCCTTGCTTGCTTAGTATGACGATGTCGAAAGAGAAAGAGTGGTCTATTACATTAGTCATGTCCTTGTTGATTATGAAACTTGTTATTTCACGATGGAGAAACAATTTCTTGCTCTTGTCTTTGCAACACAAAAGTTAAGACATTATCTTCTTCATGCTGAAACACATGTCATTATGTAAAGCGATCTTCTGAAGCATTTTTTTTTTAGTACTGACCTTGTTGGAAGGTTAGCGAAGTGGGTAATGTTGCTTTCTGAGTTCGACATAAAGTTTGTAACTCAAAGGTCGATAAAAGGTCAAGAAATTGTCGATCAACTGGCATATGCTCCTTCACCTTGCTCCTTCCCTAGTCTGGACTTGTTCCCTGGTGAAGATATTTTTGAAATTAGTCACGATCTTGTATGAGAGATGTATTTTGATGGATCAAGATGTCAAACTGGCTCCGGAGCAGGTGTAGTTCTAATCTCTCCTAAAGGAAATCCAATCCCTCTCTCCTTTTGACTAGAGTTTACTTGCACCAACAACATCGTTGAGTATGAATCCATTATTATTGGATTATATGCCACGATCAAACTAAACATAAAACATTTCAATATACATGGTGACTTTGAGCTTATTTTGAATCAGATTACGAGAACTTATCAAGCTAAGAAAAGTAATTTGTCTCAATATCAATACCTCTCTTTTGCCTTACTCATTTAATTCTCCTCTTTCACAATAGGAAGTTTCCCTATAAGAGAAAATCAACATGTGGATGCCATGGTGAGAGTTACCTCCCTACTACCTTTAGATAAGGATATGAAAGAATACCAAGTTTTGTGGTTCATATTCTTCGCTCTCATACTATTTTTGATCAACTTGAATCTGATACTCTCGTTTGTTTTCACATAGACTCGGGAGAATGGTACTCTAACATCTACAACTATCTAAAGACTGGAAATTTTCTCAATGATGTGACAAAGAACGATCACACTCAAATATGAAAACTTTTAGTTCAGTATACTATTTTATTGGATGTTATTTATCAAAAATATTATAATGGTTTACCTCTTCAATGTCTTACTAAAGAGGAAATACCCCTTTCCCTTAAGGAAGCCCATTCAAGTTCTAGAGGTGGAAATTTTTGTGGTAAATCCCTGGTGCAAAAATTGATTCACATGGAATACTTTTGGCAAACAATGGAACAAGATTCCTTTGACTTTTTCAAGAAGTGCTCACAATTTCAACAACATAGTCGTCTTATTTATGCTCCCACTCAAGAATTGCAAAATCATACCTCTCGTTGGCCATTCACAAAATGGGGTTGGATATTATTGGGAAGATATCACCTCCTTATTCTAAAGGACATGTATTTATCATTACCACTACTGATTACTTCATGAAGTGGGTTGAAGTTATCCCGCTTCCATCCATGACCATTGAAGCTATCTATAGCTTTCTTCTAAATAACATCATTACTCACTTCAGATTTCCTTCTACCTTTGTTTTTGATAATGGCACACCGTTTAAGAATAAGGAAGTGAAGCAATTCTTGGAAAAAAATTGTATTCAATAGAGACTCTCTACACCGTATTATCCTCAATTTGATGGCCAAGTAGAAGCATCTAATAAAACTCTTGAGCTCATTCTTCAAAAAATAGTAAATAATCATGGTAAGGATTGGCATACTCAATTGATGTATGCTTTGTGGGCCTATCGCATGCGTTTTCATATGGCGATGAGAACAACACCTTACAACCTTGTGTATGTTGCTAAAACTATCATGCCTTTAGAGTTGGAGATTCCATCATTGTGAGTTTCCCTTAAAGGGTTAATTGATGACGAGACTTACCGATCTAATCATTTGCATCATCTTGAGATGCTCGATGAGCGTCTATTGTAGGCTCTTGACCACCTTAAATATTATCAATGATCGTTATCTAGGCAGTATAATCAAGGCGTTCTTCCTAGGAATTTCAAGGTAGGTGACCTAGTTCTCTACGAGAATCAAAGAAATGTAAATGCATCAGCTGATCAAAGGGGAAAGTTCAGTCCTAATTGGTTAGGCCCTTACATTGTCATCTCTATGTATAGTTTTGGTTCCTATAGATTTTCATCTATGGATGGGACACCTCTAAAATAACCATTAATGCAATGCACCTTCATCAATACTATGTGTAGTGTCTATGTGTCACATATGTAATGTTCACCCCCCCTCGGGGTTGTAGTGTCACTATGGTGACATTCCTTCATCAACACATTATGAATTTTTTTGTGTTATGATGTAACCATGTGTGCATGTGAGAGATACATACATGCGTGTGTTTTACTATGCTATGTATCCATGCATTAAATTACATCTTTTGGTTAGGTAATTAGATCATCATTATATTTAATTAACATACATCCATGTGTGCTTATTAAATCATGATAGCATCTAATTTAACATACACCCATAAATACAACATCCATCACATAATCATACATGAAAATAAAGAAACATACATATAAAGCAAAGAACACCATGATGTCAGAATCAGTATTTCATGTATAAATATACATCAAATGTCATGTACATGTATCATGCCACTGTCATCAAAAAATAAGTGTTGGCTGTATATGTGTATCAATGTATATACATCAAGAATGACCAATAAAATATATGTATCGTCGCTACAAAAATGATATACAAAAATGGATCTCTATATCCTGGGTGTGTGGCTCCTTGAGCCCTCTAGATCTGGTGGTTGTTGTCGCTATGGCTGGACAGTCAAGATGGAGCGGGACCTATGCAATCAAGAGATAGATACCATTGTGTGTAGCCCTATAATCTCTCCTTGAAGGGAGGCTATCTGAAGCTCGGCTCACCTTAGCGCATCCTGTAGTTGCTAATCTCCTGTCAACATCACAGTTGTCACCTACCCTGTGAGGTCATCAATCTAGATCTGTAGAGCGTCACATGCCTGCTCGACACTATCTGCTCTTGTCACAACTACATCTCACTCAAATAGGGCAACTCGTAGCTCCATTGACACCTGGTCTCTCTGTGATTTGGAGGTGGTAGCATCAAAAGTCCTTTGTATGATCTCCACCTATCCCTCCTCATAGGCCGTCCTCAAATGCGTGACTGACTCGAAGAGGTGGGCATGTTGCCCCACTAATACTGGCTAGTACATGTCTAGGATGGACCCCTAGACTAGCATGGCAAGGGATACCTCTGATATGCATTGAGCTATAAGCCTAGTCCATCCTTGTGTGTCCACTACAACCACAAAGAGAAGAGACCCATCAATATCACGAGATGTATATACATAAAACCAAAATAAAAGCATATACATAAGATGAAAGTTGGAAATACTGAAATGAAATACCGTTAAAATATGCTATACCTAGGTCCCCTGGTTGCTAGTGTGGATCAGGAGGTGGGGCAACGCTAGGACCTACACCACCTACATTAGGTGCTACTCCTAGAGCCATCAAAGTTGTTGCTGGGTCAACGAATGGAACTGAAACTGCTGCTAAGACTGGGACAACAGGTGGAGGAGAGTACATCCTCCGCCACTGCCTTGACCTCACCTCTATAGTACCATTTGTTGCCTCTTCCTACTGCTACTATTGCTACCCTCCATCTCCATCTATTTTCCCTTGCCTTTACACTAGTAGTGCATCACCTTGAATGTCAAGATCCCCCATAGGGGTATCCATTGGAAAGACTCATGTGGGGTGATGTGTCAACCACCAGGTCCAGAAGCCTTTGGCCACACTGACATCATCAACTAAGTGTGCCTTTGGCTAGTCCTGATCGTCTTCATCGCCTTCAAAAGGGATGATGTCTATGATGGAAGACCACCGACGGTTTCTCAGCCTCGTCACACTCCTCACGACCCATGCATAGGAAGGGATCGTGGGAGGGATGATCTGAATGACGTTGAATTGTTACATCACCCTTCTCTAGTAAGAGGGAATGATCACAAAATCTATGTGACCTAGTAAAAATTGGTCACGTTGTAGGTTCTTGAGATACATGCCATCATCGACCCACCGAGACCATCAGTAGGGGCACCATCTAATCTGATTCGATCTCAATGTATCAAAATACATGCACCAAAATTGCAGACCCCTGTGCCTCCACTACCTGATCAACTCATACTAGTGGGCCACATGCACTGAATAATCCTACGCCTGGAGATACCTAACTGGCCGTGTGCATGTGAGATGAGAGAAGGATCACACCTGTAACAAGGTGCATGCAGTCAAGCTCTGGAACTTGTAATGCATGTACTTTCCCAGCTCATGGTACAAGTGTGCTAGCATGCTACGTCCCCACACAAAGACTATCTTGTGCTACTCCATCTATTTGATAGTATGCACAAGGCCCCCATGAAGGTGAGAGCCCCGCACATCTATCGTAACTCGTGTGGCCACAATGATGGCCATGAGCCATTATAACAAAGGCACTACAACATTGCCCTGCTTGAACCATGGGTGTATATGTGGTTGGTCCCATCACCGCTGTTGGTGTGACCCAAGTAGTATTGGACCCCCTCTACCCGCTCTCGCGTAGAATGTGTATCGTCTATCATGACCCACCACTTGTAGATGCAACACATGTCCTCTAGCATGACAGTTATCTCACTCATCGAGAGGTGAAAAGTTGACATGGTGGAATCCCACCACTCCATCAATTTCATTAGCATAAGATCGTGGTATAGCATCTCTGGCATGCGGTAAACATTTCACAAATTAATGTGTCGTAGAAGCATCTCCTCATCATTAAATAGATGTTGGTACTAGTCTTGAACTAGTCATAGTACCTACCCACCGGGATGCTCCCTGATCTTTGGATAATCTTGCAAAAGTAAAAAAATTCAAGTCAAACCACTTGATGTAAAAAAAATTGAAACTTGCTAAGTAGCACCTTTGAGATGTAGGCCCGCTGCGCAAATGTCTACATGACACGATGTTGTCTTGAGTTTTCCATTAAAGCTAGCTAGACGCTAGTGCACTTGGCAGAAACCAGTGTGTGGATGGGTCCCTAATGTGTGAGGAGGATGCATGTGCGAGACTAGGATTCATGCACTATGCTTTTGTCTAAAATCTATCTAAAATGCATCAAAAATGACGCTTGAAGACTCACCCAGTCTATCTCGACACCCTCAACAACATCCCGCCATAGCTGGTCCAATTTGGGATCCTTGTACTCTCATTTGTGTGGCATTTTGCTGACTTTTCTCTCACAAAATTCAACAAAACTCATGTGATGAATAGTGAAAATGACCCTTCTAGGGGCCCACCTGGGTATATAGGCCCCCCGGGGCCCAATTTTCTCGGTGATCATGATTCCTCCATTTTTCTTGATTTTACCCCACTAAGCTGGGGGAAAACTCAGGAGGGGGCATATAGTCACCTCTTTACCATATTTTCCTTCTAAACCATCAATTTTTTTCTAGATCATTCTTCTTGCCTTGGTAGCTTCCTCTGAATATTTTTGGATTGACTTAAAATTTGAGTTTTGCAAAATAAAATATTGTGCATGTTTTCACAAGTGTTGTATGTTCGCCGAGCTCAACTTCTGGAGGCATCTTTTTTACCTTCCTACTCGACCTCTGCATCCTCTACAATATCCTTTTGGCACGTAAATCTGTAAAAAATTTCAAGTTTTTGTGTTTGTTCTCTTTTCTACTTTAGTGTAGCTGATTTTTCTCAAAATTGAGCCCACTAAAGTGAGGGAAAAATTTAATGTCACAAAATTGCACCCTAGGGGCAATTTCACATTTTCACATTTAGCCTTGCATTTATTACATCTAAGTGCATTTATGATAAGAACCTCATGGGTCAGAATTTCATGATTACAACCCCATGAGAACCAATGATGAAGTGACAATAGTCTACCACCTCATTTCTCGAAAACTAATGAGTTGGACATCTGTGCAGTGTGTAGACATCTACGTGATGCGCTAGTGGCCTAGTAGTTTTACGAGTTTTAAATGAGGAATATCAGAACTTGAATCATGAGATGTGTCCTTGTAGTCAGATTTCTGAGTGTAACAGATCCTCCCACCCTTGCAGCAACAAAACTCCCTTTCTTGCTCTCATTTTGGGGGTTCTCTCAGATTCTTGACTTCACTCCTTCAATCTCACTCTATTCTTTACTTCTTGCAATATCTCTTCTACAAGTGAATCTCCGCTAGAATGAGGTCCCTCCAACAACCAAAGCTCTCTTGCTAGCATTCAACAATGTGTTTGTGCATTCAAGAGGGGGTCGAGGATTGTTGGTAATGCTCTCTTGTTCTTACCTATTTGCGAATAGATTACTTTGTTTACTTGTTATTCTGTGGTGTGGGTTCTCCTCCTTGAGCAGGGATTTTTCACCACTCTCTATTTGTCTACTTTGTCTACTTTTTCCATCTATCTGGCTGTTCATGGAGGTGGGAACACCAAAACGGGGATTTGACTGTGGCAATCCCCGAAACAGCCCCAACATTTTTCCTTGTTCATCTTGTATGCAGATTGCTGAAGTGAGGCTTGGAGAAAGGTTTCAAGCACTTGGTCAGTTATAAGTTTATCCTTGGCCCTTCTTTTTATTTTATATCATTTCCTGCTAAATCTATTTCTCCGTTATGTCAAATAGACCTCGGGTATGAGCACGTTAGTAGGACTTTAGCATTTCTATTCAAGGTTATGGTTCTTGGTTTTCCTTGTACACTAGCACGTCCTTTGGACTCCAACACGCTACACTGGTTTCCTGATACCGTGTTGTAGTCCTTTGGCCAAGAGCTAATTATTCTGAGGCAGAGATCTTGAAACCCTCATCTCTTAGATTCTGAAGTAGTCTTCTTGAATAATTATCCTTCATACAACCTTCTTTTCAATTTCTTCATTCAGTAAAACTTGAGGTAGTTAAGGGTAGTTCACTCCTAGGATTCTCTTGAGAATGAAGAGACTCGTGAGCAGGGAATCCCCCTTCTCTTACACTTTATTAAAAATTCTCTCTATGTGATATGTTCACGTGTAAAACAACATAGGAGTGTTTTCTTTAAGTACATAACTCAAGGTCTTTTAGGACTTGGCGTCATTTAAGAAATGTGAGAGAAAATATCACCTTTTATATTAATATCAAAGGGAAATTAATTAAAATATAATAAACCCTAGGATTTTATAGCTAGGACTAGAACAATAAATATTGAATTAAATTTATATAGTTTAAATATATAAAATATGATACATATATTGAATCTTGATGCTAGGAAATGTTACTATAGATGCCATGAATTGATTTTCTAGTATGTTAAAACTTAGAGAATTGGTTAGATGAAAGCCTTAAAATCTATAAATTGATTGGTCATTGTTTTGGTTTAGAGTGACACTTGTAGAACTAATGACCATTCATATGGAACTAATTTTGTAATTAAAATTAATATTTCATAGAAGTGAATTGGAAAGGAATGGATGATTGTAATATTACTTCAGCTCATTGCATGTGTCTAAAGTGAAAGTCTACAAACATTATTTTAGAACTTTCTAAGGAAGGATCATGTTATCCTTATTCATATAACTTGGTAGATTAGCTCAACAAATTTGGAATAATTATTGAAGACAATAAATAAGCATGCACAATATGCCTAGGTTGATGATGTGATTATGATGCTTTATGATTCTACTATTATACTCTTGTGAATTCTCATTTAAGGATTCCTAGGTGATCTATACATGATTTTAAAAATGAATAATGAGTATCCTTAAGCACAACATAACACACAAATCTACACAAACTTGAGGTAAGTTGGCTCATGACAACTTCTAAAAATGTTGGAAAGATTTTAATTTTAATTTTGAGAATTGATAACTTGAGGTTCAATTCTATGATCATAGAATGACCCAAGTCAATGATATACATGTAGTATGATCTAAAGTGGTGAATTTCAAAGATTTATGAATCAATCCCATTTTTGGAATGAGTGATGATGGGAAAATATAGATAATGTAATGAGCCAAGTTGCATGCAAGAATATGCTACTTGAAAACTTGTTATTATATGAATAACACTCTAATCAAAGTGAGCTTAACATAAGGTTCACAGGAGTATGTGAACGTGTTTTTTACCATTACAAGAATATAAAAGGATGTACAAATTAGCTAACTCTAATAGGGGATGTATAAAGTGGGCCCAAAAAGAGAGGAAAAAGAGCATGAGTATGCAATTTTCACTATTCAAGAATATAAATATGTGCACAATTTAATTAACTCTAAAAGGGGTGTCAAAAATTATAAATAAAAATAACTTCCCCTAAGATTAATGTAGGCTAATCCAATGAAATGCTTATAACCAACAAAAATTAATATAGATTAATTAATGGTGGTCTATGGGCTAATGTATTATGAAATTAAATGCTAATCTATAAATAATAAATGTAATATATAGGGGAAAGTTAGCTCTTGATGACTTAAGAATAAATGTTATTTGTTGAAGATTGTATTCTTTGATCATTTCTTGCTTGAAAGTATGATATCTCTATCAATAAAGTACCATTTACCCTAAGTTGAATCTATATTTTGTGTGGAGTCAAGTTTGTATACGTGGATCTAGTCTATTGCCATAGTTCATCTTATTTATCTAGATATGACCATGCACAAGTAGATTCAACTCTTCTTTCTTTTCTTTGGGATTAGTAGTATTTAAAAATATCTAGGAAGGATTGTTGTTGTGTCACTAGAGGACACATTATCCTATGAAAACCTATAAAATTGTGTGTATATGATAAAAAAAAAATCTAGCAAGCACTCTCAATTAATTGATGTATGTAGATTCATTACTCCTTTTAGTGTACCAAATCCAAATGTTTTGATATTGATTGCTTCTTTAATTATCTAGGATGAGAGAGGATGTATGAGAGGTATTTAGATGAAAAATCATTTCTAATGAATACCTTTAAATGCTAGCACATAACATCAAATTTTACAATAAGTCTACTTAGTCAGCTGAGGGTGAGAAAAGGACAACAATCAACGTAGTTTAAATTTAAATTTAAATTTTGAGAAGAGGTCAAGTCCATGATTGTAGGGACAACCTCACGAATGTGTACATGACCCAAGGTCGGTAAACAATCAAATCTAGATGGAAAACAACTTCATTGGGGTATGTTTATGGATAAATATAATATCCACAAGATAGGTGAATGTATGACATACACTGGACTTTCAATATTACCCTATCAGCTTTAAGGTTCATAGAGGCCTTTCATTTTAATACCACTTTATAAATATAATTTTGAAATGGTGTAATTTGTATATTTGTTTCATTTTTATATAATTTTGTAGTATTTAAAAAAAATACATATATATGCATATGTATATTGATATATACGTATACATGTATATGTGTATATGTCTATTATGTAGATATAAAATGATGAAATAAAAAACTCATTACTAATGTTTATAGAGACCTTTCATTTTAACACCACTTTATACATATAATTTTCTAATAATAAAATTTATATATTTATATTTTTAAATTAATTTTCTATTATTTTAAAAGAATATATATATATAATTAGAATTATATGTATAAAAATGGTGTTAAAATGAAAGGCCTCTATAGAGTTAGTAAAGAGGATGGGGAATATTGAAAATCCAACACATGTGACACAAGATTAGTAAGACAAAATGTGTTCCCAAAGTCATGGACACCATTGATGTCCAAAAGTTATAATGTAACATAAGTGAGATCTTCAAAAGCTAAAAAGGCTTTCATGTTATCCATACTGAATTCCAAATGTAAATACTTGCAGCTATGCTTGACCAAAAAAATGACATGTGGAATTCTCACATTGATTTGAACATGATAAGACATATGTTAGCCCTAGAAATCAGGGCTTAAATTTGATGGCTATATGACCGTATTTAGAGATTTTTGCTGTAAAATACAATCAATATTTTAAGAAGATTGTATCAGATGAAAGGAGAGGTTTTGGATAGACTGTCAAAATTTATATAGAATTATAATGATATATATATATTTGATTTATATATAATTTTACTTACACTAAGGTATATCATAATGTTTTAAGGGCACCTTTGAATAGATAACCGTCATTAAAAAATTGTTGACAGGCAAGGCCGACCGTCAAATTTAAGCCCTGCTAGAAATGCTATAATGCACCATCTTGTTGATATATAAGGGAAAAAAGCATCAAAATTAAAATGCACAACTTGTGAGATGAATGCACAATATTGGTTTAATGCAAAAAGTATTTTGCTACAAGCCAAAACATTCCATTTCCATAAACCAAAAAAGGTTGGAATTGGTGTAGTGGACGAGCTGACTTTGAAAGTCATATGGCTATATTTAGGAAGGGAAAATTATAGATAAATTGTCTAAAATTTTATATGATTATATTTATATTTAAATGTTTTCAAATTTAGAAAGTATTTTGAATAAATAATCATTGTAAATAATTTATTTAATAAATATGGTTGATTGTGAAATTTTGATTTTGAGTAAAGTAGTTGAAATTAATTTTTCTACCAATTCATCACTTGAAAATTTACAGTCAAGTGGGAAAATTCACCGTCATTGCAAATTCATCTCAAGAAAAATTCACCACCACCAATTCACTTCCACAGAAAATTAACAGTTTTTAAGATATATTAAAAAATGTTAATAGACCACTGTGAATTTTAGGACCGTGAAATGCTGACGGTGAATTTTCTTAGAACCCTCTTATACATGCTTTTTAATTTTAATGAGGTGATTCAATTAATTTTTTTTAATTTGTAAGGGCAGTGCTGCATAATTTTTTATGTGAAACAGAACAACTATTACTTCTTTGATGAAAAGAGATCCTAAAACTTACAGAGAGATTTACATTAAGGTATTACCTATTGCTTTTCTGTAACTTTCTCTCATGGCCGAGTTTACTTTTTCGTTGTTTTTCTATATTAGTATTCCAAATGTTAGTAAGACATGAGAGTGTTATTCGCATATCATTGTCTGATTAGTTGAAATGGGATTAAACAATTTTAATCAGAGGTCTATGGGGCCACAAATCTTACAGCTGTTTCAACCACTCAAAGGCGCTGGAATTTAGGAGAAAGATGTTTTGTTATGAAGTTTGGTGGCACTTCTTCTATTGATTTCTGGTCATATTTTTGCCTAGAATTCAGGACAAACATGTTTTGTTATGAAGTTTGGCTCTCCTCCTGTTGATTTCTGATCATATTTTTTCCTGGAATTCGGGCCAAAGATGTTTTGCTATGAAGTCTGGCCCTTCTTTGATTGATTTGTGATTATAATTTTCTCTGGAATTTAGGACAAATATATGTTTTTCTATGTAGTTTAGTTCTTCTATTGATTTGGATCATAAATTTTCCTAGATTCTTTATGAAGTCCACTTTTATGGTCTCTGCATACTTGACCCCAGTGCTGAGCATTGCATGATGGAATGTTTCATCTGTTACTGTCACACATATGGTAGAGAAGATACATCTTCTCTCGTCTAGCATAAGGAAAAATTACAACCTGAGCAATGCTTTAACAAGTAGGCTAATCAAATATAGCATATGATGCCCTGCCTGCTTTGCATCTTATGCATCTCATAGCTAGCATATCATAGTGTGGCATATAAATCAAGCCTATTCTAGCATCTCATAGTGTGGCATATAAACCAAGGCCATTCTAGCATCGGATAGAGTTGTTTATTAACCAAGTCCATTGTAGTATTTCAATGAGCAATATATAAACCAAATCCATTCTTGCATCTCATGGACCTTAGTTGTTTGTGTCCATTCTAGCATCTCGTGGACCTCAAGGAGAAATGTTTTGTGGATGCAATGCATTTAATTCCTCTATCATTTGTGATTCAGAAATATATTAAAATTATTCAATCAGGATTTCGTTTTCTTAGGATAGATGTTTCTGTTGGAATATTAAATATTTTGCAGTCAGCAGACTTGACACCTTAGCCTCCACGTCAGTTGAAGACCTCAAGTTGCAGCCAATGTAAACATCCAACATTTATTTTGGTAGATAAATTTGAAATTTAAATTGTGCACTTATTTTTTGGGCCTGTTACAACCAACAAACACCTGCAGCAATTAATGGGTTAGGTGAATTTGAAATTTGAAAGTAGTGCTCATTCTCATGAGCATTTTGAAGTAAGACAAAAAGAATGTCTTTGCAACCGTTGGAGTGAGAGAAGAAGAAGATTTTTGTATTGGAAGGTGACTCTGCAGCAACAGATGAAGTAGAGAATATTCAACACATAACCAGTGACAACAACACAGGGAATGTTTTAGCAGATGCAGCGCATTGTTAGCTGCAGCTACAAGATTGTAGCAGTTTATGTATTTCAGTGTGAGAGTAGCACCATTTGTATTGGACATCTGTCCAAGTTAGTTTAGTTTTATTTTTGTTCATGTAAATCAGAGAATATCCTTTGAGTTTTTGTATTTTGAAGAAAGCAAGGAATATATGCAAAGTTAAATTCTGTTTGTTTAGTCTTGCTGTCACTGTGCAATTTCTATGTGTTTATTTTATGTTTTGTCAGTCCAGTAACAGCAGTGAAGTTGTGTATCAGCACCCCTGCCACCCAACAAGTGGTATAAGAGACCTATTTTTCTGGGTAGTAAGTTTATTATGGGTGTCTTTGGTAAAGCCCTAGGTTATCTAGGCATTGTTTAGTCTTCTCAAATTTGAGAAATATGGAAAGAGGTGAGAGCAAAGGTTGGTAGCAGCCACTGCATTTTGATGGGAAGAATTATGACATATGGGCTAAGAAGATGAGAACCATCTTAGTTGCAAGTGACCTATGGGAGTTGGTCACTAATGGGTTCAATGATATCACAGACCCGAATGCATTTGCAGCCCTTTCAAATGCACAAAAGAATCAATTGAAGGAGACCTGTATGAAGGATGCAAAATCCCTCAGTTTGATTGAAACAACCTTGAGTGAGGCTATTTTCCCACGTATTGTAGCATCAAACTATGCAAAACAAGCTTGGGAAATATTGCAAAACAGTTATAAAGGGACTGACAAAGTGAGGTTAGCTAAGTTGCAGCTCTTGAGAAGAAATTTTGAGACTACAAATGAAAGATAATGAGTCCATTTCAGATTTTCACACTAAAGTTTCCACCTTGGTAAATCAACTGAGAGTCAATGGAGAGACAATGGAAGAGCAAAGGATTGTTGAAAAAATCCTAAGAAGTCTTCCTACTAAGTTTGATTATGTAGCAGTTGCCATTGAAGAGGCAAAAGACTTGTCTCAAATGACCATAGATGAGTTGATGGGTTCACTACAAACCCATGAGCAGCGGTTGAACAGATCTGCTCCTTCCCTAGAGCAAGCCTTCAAAGCTCAAACCAATGGAAGAGGTCGGGGAAGAGGAAGAAACAATAGAGGAAGAGGTCAAAGAGGCAAAGGAAGAAACAATTTTGGAAGAGGAGGTTCTAACAGCATAGAGGGGATGAGCAACTCACTATCAGCAAACCAGAACCAGAGGATGAACAACAGTTCGAATCAAAGGAGTGACAAGAGCAATATGTAGTGTTATTACTGTCACAAATATGGCCATTATGCTAGTGAGTGTAGAAAGAAGCAACGTGACCATGGAGGCCAAAATGCTAATGTAGCAAATGAGAACAAAGATGAAAATGACAAACAGTCACATGTTTTCATTGTTTGCAACCTTGCTGAGCGCAACAATGATGAAGTATGGTACTTGGATAGTGGATGCAACAACCACATTAGTGGTAAGAAGAATTTCTTTACCTCCATTGACAACAGTATAAAAAATGAGATCAAAATGGGAAATGATGAGAAGGCTCCCATCATTGGAAAAGGTGTAGTCAGCATCCAAACCAAGAATGGTGAGAAGCAGCAAATCTAGGATGTCTATTATGCCCCCGACATAAAACATAACCTATTGAGCATTGGACAAATGGTCCAAAACGGTTACAAGATCCTGATGGAGAATGGAGAATGCAAAATATTTGATAGAGGAGGTAGCAAAAGAGTGATGGTTTCAGTGCAAAAGATGAGAAACAAAATGTTTCCTCTTAGGATGCACATAGTGTCTGCGATAGGAACAACAAACGGTCAGCAACAACATTGTTCACCGGCACTGATAGCAGTTTCACAATAGTCAGCGGTCGAACAACAGTCTGCATTCAAGATAGTCATCAAAAAACCATCCAAACTATGGCATTTAAGGTATGGGCACTTAAGCTTTTCAAGTTTGAGTTTATTGTCTAGGAAAGGAATGGTTAGGGGTTTACCATCCATTGTAGAATTCGATGGCAAGTGTGAGGCTTGCATTTTAGGAAAACAACATAGGTAGCCATTTCAATCCAGGTATTCTAAAAGAGCAAGAGCACCTCTAGAGTTATTGCACTCATATTTGTGTGGACCCATGAAAACCCCCACTTTAGCTAGAAATACATATTTCATGACTTTCATAGATGACTATAGTAGAAAAATATGAGTCTATTTCTTGAAAATAAATCAGAAGTCTTTGAGAAGTTTAAATGGTTTAAGACAACAGTTGAAAAGGAGAGTGTTCACTATATCAAAGCCCTTCGAACAAATAGAGGGGGAGAGTACATCTCCAAAGAATTCCTAATTTTTTGTAGGAATGAGGGCATTCACAAACAATTTACAACTAGGTATACCCCACAACAAAATGGAGTGATGGAAAGGAAGAATAGGAACATTCAAGAAATGGTGGCAAGTATGTTGAAAGCAAAAGGGTTGTCACACATATTTTGGGGAGAAGTTGTAGCAACAACAATCTATATACTGAATAGGTGCCCCACAAAAGCTGTCTATGATAGGATTCCACAAGAAGCGTGGACAAACAACAAATGGAGTGTTGAGCACTTAAGGATATTTGGGTGTGGCATACGCACTTGTGCCAAAAGAGAAGAGGTAGAAATTTGATGATAAAAGAGAAAAGTGTATCTTCATAGGCTATAGTGAGGAGTCAAAAGCCTACAAACTATACAATCCCATCACCAAAAATGTTGTAATCAGTAGGGATGTTGTATTTATTGAGAATGAAGCATGGGATGGAACAGTGGATGACACCACAGGTATTTCAGTTACAATACCCCTTGATGATGAAGAAGTTGCAGATGATAGCAACATAGGGGGAGCTCATGAGAGCAGTAGCTCAGGGAGAAACCACCGTAGAGCATTGGAAAATAGCAGCTCCGATGATCTGTAGCAAAACAATAACTTTGATAGTGTTCAGCAGAGACAACAGTCTGGCAGCACTGAACAGAGAATAGACTAGCAACTCCAGAATTTAGCAGAGCAGTAGCTCTGATAGTCAGCAGTATAGTAGCTCCAGAGGTCAGAGTAGCAGCGGCTCAGAAGAAAATTTGGATCCCACACTCACATCATTGATGCCACGTAAGATAAGGACTGTGAGGGAGATCTATGACAACACATAGCATGCTGATTTTGATGAGAACTTGGATTTTGCACTATTCTCCTATAGTGATCCAACACACTTTGAGGAAGCGGTAAAAGAAGAGAAATGGTGTAAGGCCATGGATGAAGAGTTGGATGTTATAGAGAGAAACCAAACATGGGAGCTGACCGATTTACCCAAGGGTAAACAAGTGATTGGAGTGAAGTGGGTCTATAAGACCAAGTGTACTGTAGAAGGGAAAATTGAAAGACACAAAGCAAGGCTTGTTGTCAAAGGGTACAAATAGCAGCTCGATATTGACTATGATGAGACATATGCACTAGTTGCAAGGCTGGAAACAGTGTAGACAGTGATTGCAAGTTGACAACACAGTCATTCATTGTGACAATGTGTCCTCCATAGCGCTGACAAAGAATCCGGTCTTCCACGAACGAAGCAAAAAAATCGAGATTCGATATCACTTCATAAGGGAGCTTGTAGAACAAGGTGAGATTGAATTGCAATATTGCAGATCCGAGCAACAGCTCGCCGATATCTTCACCAAAGCATTTCCAAAGAATAGTTTTGAATGCCAAAGAGATAGGCTTGTCATTGTGGATAGCTTTGGAGATCAGCTCCGAAAAGAAACAACAGAGTGACAGCTGACCTGCAGATTAAGGGGGAGTGTTGGAATATTAAATATTCTACAGTCAGCAGAATTGACACCTTAGCCCCCACATTAGTTGAAGACATCAAGTTGCAGCAAACGTAAACATCCAACATTTATTTTGGTAGATAAATTTGAAATTTAAATTGTGCGCTTATTTTTTGGGCCTGTTACAGCCAACAAACACTTGCAACAATTAATGGGTTAAAGGTGAATTTGAAATTTGAAAGTAGCGCTCATTCTCATGAGCATTTTGAAGTAAGACAAAAAATAATGTCTTTGCAACCGTTGGAGTGAGAGAAGAAGAATATTTTTGTATTGGAAGGTGACCCTACAGCAGCAGATGAAGTAGAGAATATTCAACACATAACCAGTGAGTGCAACAGCACAAGGAATGTTTTAGTAGACGCAACGCATTTCCAGCTGTAGCTACAGGATTGTAGTAGTTTATGTATTTTGGTGTGATAGTAGCACCATTTGTATTGGACATCTGTCCAAGTTATTTTAGTTTTATTTTTGTTCATGTAAATTAGAGAATATCCTCTGAGTTTTTGTATTTTGAAGAAAGCAAGGAATATATGCAAAGTTAAATTCTATCTATTTAGTCTTGTTGTCACTGTGCAGTTTCTATGTGTTTATTTTCTATTATGTTAGTCCAGTAACAGTAGTGAAGCTGTGTATCAGCACCCCTGCTACCCAACAGTTTCTTGGAATGAAAAAAGCAGCTTGATACTTTGACAAAGCAACTTTGTTATAGATATCCATAGGGATAGACAATACAAATATAGTAGAATGATAAAGATATATTAAAGAGAAGAAAATAAGGATGAGAGTAATGGAAGCTATGCTTATTTACGAGTGTATTTATTTTAGAAATTGATGCAAACTTCATGTAAGATGATCAAATGTAATTAAGTAGGATGCCAGAAGTTTGAATGAAGTTTGTATCTTAACCAAAAATGTTTAATTCAAATATCAATAATTTACAAGATTTGCTTTGTTTGACCTAGTGATATTTCATAAAATCTTCTACGATGTGAATTTTAGATGCAAAATAGGACAAAATACAAGATACAAATTGATAGTTTTATTAATATAGAAGCAAAATAGGACCAAATACAAATTGCGAAAGAGGCCGAGCTGAAAGTTGTATGTGGGTTCCATTATATGACTATCAATGAATATATTTGTGTATTGAGAGAGATCCAACAATAAATGGCAGATGCATTGTTTAAACTCTATGCGGAAACTATCCAGTATGTACATTTTAATGTATATATTACTAGAAGCTTGAGACATTTGAGGGTATAAATCCTTTGAGATATAGGGTTTATTGTAAATGATGTGACAAAATTTAAATAATAAGATAGTACGTTTTTTTGAGATGGAAAGATATTTGTTTTTGGATATATGATATTTTTAGGAGTGGATATTTTTAGTTTTAAAATATATACAATTTTTCTTTTAAGGATTCTAAACTAGCATACATATATTAAATATTAATATATATAAAATAAGCCAAAGGTTATCTTGTTTGAGGCGCATATTTTTCATCATTAAGGGTATTTTTTATTTAATTTCATAATGTGATGTAATTTATTTTTTTAATAATAAATTCACTTGCAATTGTGTAATTTTTTCCTTAACACATTCCAATAATAATATCTATGTTTGATATAAAAGTAGTAGTTGTTTACTCTTATATCTATGTTTAATATAAAAGTAGTAGTTGTTTAATATTTATAGCTTTGTAAGTATTTGTTTTTAAGTTTTATAAAGATTAACTTGAAATTATAGGAACTTATATATAGAAAAACATAACATGAACATCAACCATTTGCATTAAATTATAACACACATACATTCAATTTGTTAACAAAAAATAATATAACATAGTTTTTCTTTAACACATTCTAATAAATAATAAAGTTTATGTATAATAAATAATTTGTAGCTTTTTTAATTGTTGTTAAATAGGTATCTTAAAAAATGCTTACATCTTCATTAACATTCATTTCAACAGTAATATATAGGATTTCATTATATTTTCCATCATTGTTTATTTCAATTGTCATATATAATGCTAGACACTAAAATTTAGTGGAATTCCTCCCCAAACTTAAAATTTAATGTTTTTCTTAATGATAACTTTGTACTTTCAGTTTGTTAACCATTTGTGTACTGGTAACTGTGCATTATCACTATCGTGAAGAATAGTTCAAACTTTAATTGTCACATTGGACTTGATGACATGCAATGTAGGTATCCCATAGTGTGCATGTAACAACCTGAATGATGGCATGACCTGATGCACCGTGAATATGATGGAGTAGTTGAACTTTAAAGTAGCAAACAACCATTCCTCAGGTAGTCCCGTGTGATAACTAATCTGTGATTGTCCTTTAAGAAATCTCATGAATTTCATACTGAACTCATCACATAGACTGTATTTTTTGATGGTTACTATTGGCCTGATAGTGACCTTCCAAATGCATCCTGCAAGGTAAAGATCGCGAACCTCATGGTATAGATGAACTGACCAAGCACAAAAATCTACAATTTCAATTTGAATATTGTTAAATTTTATATCCAAGTTCATTTTCACCTTAGATTCACAAAGAAAGTTAAAGTATATAGCATAATTATTAAATTTGTTTTGGTTGTTTTCTAGTTCATTATTGATAATTTTCTTGACCATCTTCTCTCTCAACCAATAACGGGAACTCAACTCCTCTATACGAAGGAGGACATTGAATGGAAGACAGTGATACTTCGATAACCGAATGAACACCCATGATGTATGCACATTATGTGACATCTTCCTCACCTGTAGGAAAATCATTATTTTTTTTACATTAGTTTTAAATAGGGGAAAATATATATTTTTCAACTTTTGAGAAAATTGCATTAAAGAGATTAAACATTAAGCAAATTTATGATATCAAAGAAACTCAAAATATATTAAATTCAAGTAGTAAAAAATAATTGAATATGTGAGAAGCATATGAAACATACCAATTTTTAAAATTATGTGGTGAAATATGAAGAATCCACATGGGTATCAAATAGATTTTAGATTTTCTACAACTCACTAGAAACATTTGAAAGGTATCATAATTGTTTTACATTAGGAAAATCTGTTTGTTGAATTTTCAATGCATTAAACATAGAATAATTTTTAAGTACCATAACACATAAAATCATATAAATACATTACATTTAGAAATTTGAGTATAGTCATTGAAACAAAATTGAAGAAAATATATTTCATCAATTATCTTCTAAAATTTTAAGTTTGTTTTCTTTAGACTTTCTTTTGGCAAGTTGTCTACCCTTTTTCATGTTTTCATAATATTCATATGTGAATGGCGGAATAATTCTTAGGCCGTGTAGAGACTTTACACGAGAAATGGCAAAAAATGTCAATCCTGTTTTCTTTCTCTTGGTCCAATATCAATAGTAGATTTTGAAAGAGTCAAACCCTGTGATTTGTGAATTGTTAATGCCCAAGCCACTTTTAATGGAATTTGGATTGTCCTCCCCCTCTGTATTGTTGTAATTGGAATTGTATTTGGATTACGGTCATCAAATGGCATTCCTGAATAGTTGTCAAACTCAACCATTACATATGTTGGTGGTTCTGGTGGACCACTTCTAGGTTTGTATACAATCTTTCAAATATATCTTACAACTCCATTTACAAGACCTACTTGTATCCAAAGATTTGAAGTCAACATTACCCTGGCATCTTTATTGATCAATAATTCTAGATCAAGCTCATTATTTGTGCATCCTTCTGCTGCATTAATACTTCTTGATTTTTTTGCAAGACTACGTGCAACAAGATGCTTCAATGAGTATAGCATTTTCTTGTTATGTTTATGAACATTATCATTTGTTGAGAACAAATAAACACCATTGTCAAACTACTCATTGCTTGTTGCATCAATGGTAATAGCGGTTCTTGTCATAAGCAATCTCCAATCATTAATTGTTGGGTTTGCATCTCTAAGATTTGTCAAAAGTTGGTGAAATCTCTGTTGGTGGATGTTTTCTCCATCTTGTCTAAATACTTTATCTAAAGTAACCATAGTTTTGAATTCTTCCCATATAAACCTAGCTCTTTTGTTGCTGTCACATGCTGGTCTATCATTAACAGGAGGCAACTGACCCAAATCTCCAACCAAAATTATAGATATACTTGAAAGATAAACAATGATTGGTTTTAGCTAATATATACCTTCATATCTATATAAACTCCATAACGTGAATTACTTGTATTAGAATATAAATTAGTCATTTTTGTTAATCATAATCATGTGTATACCTGTAGAGTTAATGTTTTCATTTTGTGAGAATGCTTGTCAGAGTCGAGAATCTATGTTCTCTAGGATGTTCTAACCTATGAAGCTCATTTCATCAATCAAAATGCATTTGATGTGTGTTATCTCTTCTTGAAATCTTGTTAGCCTTGCTCCTTCTAGTTGAAAAAAATCTCTTATTGGGATTCTCAATTTTAAATGTATTGTGGAAGCGCCAATGTTTAATGTTGCAACTCTAGTTGGTGCAAGTAATAGAAGGGGAGAAGAACTCAGAGTTGCTGCATTTTCAAGAGTTTGTCTAGTAGCACCAATTAGATATGAATTTCCTGTTCCTGATGTTCCTTGAATTATTATCTGCAAGGGTGGTGGATTCTGATTATTATGGTAGTGTGCCATAATTATGTTGAGCACCTTCCTTTGTTTATCACTGAGATTTGAATAGTCGGTACACTGTGGTATGTCATCATGTATGAGACACCCATGTTCTCTCATGCTGCTAATGAAATTCATTGCTTGATTTGTGTACACTTCACCTTGGTATCCATTACACCAATTTGTTTGTCTATCAAGATCTCTTCTACACAAAAAAAAACTCAAAAAATCACACATTAATATTTCTAGCTAGAAATGCAACTTCAAGCAGGAAAAATGTACAAGCATACCTTTGGAATATGAAATTCTATAAATCAAAGCAAAGCAAATAAAAATAACAGCTTTAAAACTAAAAATAATACTAAAAACAAAACAGAAGTTTCTCATCTCCATTGCTAAACAATGATATATATATATATATATATATATATATATATATATATATATATATATATATATATATATATATATATATATATATATAATATTGTATTTAATTAATTCTTTTATTAGTTATTAGATATGCAAGATAATCTTGTTAAAAATCTTCTTAAAAATATAAAAGCGTGAAAATATTAAAAATTAATATGTATTTCTATAACAAATATTATAAATTAAAAATCGTGTATTTTCTAAAAATGTATATATATATTTTAAATATTCTAAATTAATATGTAACAAATATTAGAAAATGATATATATTACTATTAGAAATTAGAATATTATATTATATTTTCGTTTTGTTTTTCTTAAAAATTTCAAACAGTTTTAAAACAACTTTATAAAGAAAGCAAAAGTTTCTTGTATCTCCATTGCCAAACAAAGATATATATAATATTGTATTTATTATTAATTTTTTTTATTAGATATTTAAGATTATCTTGTTAAAAATCTTCTAAAAATTATAAAAGTGTGAAAATATTATAAATTAAAAATCATGTAAAATTATATGTATTAAAATTAGAATACTATATTATATTTTCTTTAAAATTTCATATACAGTAGAAGTATAAAAAGATGATGATAATGCATGCTTTTAAAGCTTACAAATATAAAAAAATATTAAATATAATATTACTTTGCGATGGGTTAGTAGACGTCAATTTTAATGGGAAGAATAAAAATGTACACACTCATTCATGTGAGTGTAATAAGCTTTTCAGTTTAATGAAAATTTAAACATATTAAATTGTGTAATTGGAGAAGTTAGAAAGCCAATAGTAAGAATCCCATTGATTTGATTTCGATGATGCACATTAATAGACACATGGTGGAACTCCAATAGATAATCAAATAAGTGTTCTCCAATGCTTTTAATTTTTGCATTATGAGAGAATGGTACAATGCGAAGAAGTTGCTGACAATGAAGAGGGCTTTCTAAAATTGCTTTAGTAGTTATATAGTTCAAGTTTCTCAATCTCTCTTCCAATGTAAAGGGTGTTTTGGGACAGACTTACGGGGCTGAGTTTAAGAGTCTTGTGAAGGTGGGAGTGCCAATGCCTATCATTGGTGGTGAAGACAAGTATAAAACTTCATCTCTTACTGCAGCAGATAAGAAGTTGGGTAATAGATCTCGTATTGTATGCCTCAGATAAATTGAAATATGGCATGGATGAGAGCATCTATTTCAGCTATCTATGCTAATAAAAATATGTATACTTATATAGCCATATGCTTAATGATTTAGTGGGCTCTTTCTTTCTTTGGAGCACTGCAATAGTTTATTTACTGTAAAAGAGGAGAAGTTAATTGAATGGTAAGTGTATTTTATAAAATTAATATGTCAAGAATTAATTTTAGATAATATTACATGTGATTTTTCATATGGTATTAAATTGTAGATTAAAATTGAGTTCAAATTTTATGAAAAATCTTATGAATGTGAGAAATAAGTAGAGTATGATTTAGATGAAAGCAATGTAATTACATATCTTTATTTGTAAATGTTTATAATACTTATTTTATTTTTAATAATTTAGAATAATATTTCATTAAAATTCTGTACGATTTTAAATTATATGCTTTAATTGTTTTCATTATAATTGAGTACAATATTGTGCATTCTTATAGAATATTTTTTTGGTACTTGAGATATATGATCAAACAGTATACATAGTATATTTGATCTAACTTATTCATATTTGCATTCCTTTAAAATTTAATCAACTAGTATTGATCAATATAAATTTTAATTAAAAAATATAGAAAGTATATCAAACTAAAATTTATATTTAATTGCAAATATATTATTTTGAAAGAGAAGGTTAAGGAAGATTTATATCATACCTTTTTTGTATGTTTAGATCAAACCATCTATCCTTTTGCATTATAAGCTACCAATAATATGAGGCCTTCTCTTGTATAAGTTATTGTGATGTATATACATTGGATTCTATATTATGATAATAATCTCCTTCCTTCTTTTGCATTGTAAGCTATCATAATATATGGCCTTAAAATCCTATTCATATTTTGAGTTTTTCTAAACTATACAACACATCAGGTATTATGATGTCGGGTCTCCCTTCAATAAAATAGGGCTTCAAAACCCTATTTATCTTAGAATTTTTTATAGATCACAAACCATACTCAACATCATGATATATTGCATACCATATTTAACATTTCGATGTCACTTCATTCCTTCTATAATATAGTTTATCATTAGACAAATTAGGATTTTAATCTAATTAGGGTTGCATTTAATGTTAATATATTATGGGCTGCCCCAAAATATAGATTAATGGTTAAATAGAGAAATGAAAAAAGAAAGTGTGGGTTTAAATTTAATTGAAAAAAAATGGTACACTACCCTTTATAATTTAATGATATATTTTAATTAAACTAATATGTTTCCATTTATAACATGATATACTAATACATTATATTAGTGTGATTAAAACTTGATGTAAAAACACACAGTTAAATCCAAAGCACTTTTACAGTTGAGTTCAATGTTAAAAATAAAATATTATTAAATTTTAACACTTTTGATTAAGTAGATCAATTAAATAAAATTTATTAATTTATTAAACATATTTTTTAATACATATATTTTTTGGTATATTTAATGATTCATTTAAACACAAAATATATAATTAGGTCAAGATAGTTACCAACTTATTGCTCAAAAATAATTAATGTTAATATTTTTTATTTTAAAATATGGTGATTACATATATTTTTGGTGGGTTAACAAGTATTCTCTTTAAAAAAGTAAATAAAATTCAATAAAATGAAAAAAGCTGTAAATAAAATTCAATTAATATTATAATTAGGCTATTTTATCACTCTTAGGTTATTTTACTTTTTACTTCAGAACTATTTAAGGATTATTTTATTTTATTTATATTATAGGTGCCTCCAAAAGAATATCTCTAGGCGTACATTACATATATTTTTTAAATATAGATATACTAGTACATATTTTTTATTTTAATGGGGTGATTAAATTAAATTTTTTTATTCCTAAGGGCAGAGCTGCATAATATTTATGTTAATCCAAAAAAGTAGTTACAAAAACATGGCCATCATGGCACCATCGCTATAACAGTAGGCTCATGATAAGTAAAGAATTCATACATTTTTATATCTTTCCTATATTAGTTTATATTCATTACATATCTTATATTCGGAAATACCGTATCAGAACCCCACCGCTGGCAAACTATCAAATTCCCCGATCCATTTGAAGTCATCTATCGGCTCCAAATTGTTTGCTCCTTCAGATATTGGCTCTCTTTCTTAGCAAGAGCCCTGTGTTGCATCAATGTTCTGGTTCAGAAGTTAGTTCGCCAAGGTCGAGCAAAGAGGCGACGATGCGGGAAGTGATGTCGAAATTAACTATAATGACCATATCATCCACCAAAAAATCCACCCCTAGGATCAACTTGACGGCCTTCAAATATTTGCTACTATGTTCTTTCATGATAACCTTTAGGCGCTAGTCTGTAATTTCTCCAAGGAAGGCCATTTGCCTCCATGAGATCGTTAACCTAACTAGAGTGTCCATGGTTGTAGAAAACTATAAAACAGTAGCTAACAAGACCTATGGTCACTTTCTGCTTCGACTGGACAGATATAGCCCAGGACTGCGCCATCCCACACATTGCACGAGGAGGGGATCTTTGCCAAATCTTTCCCTCTCTCAGCTTTGTTGTTCTCACACGCCGACATCATTAAATTTACTTGCCAAAGTTGTGTGAACTCCTACATGTTGTACTTGGCCATCCCATGTCATTCATATAATTCATATTGTGGAGCACGAGTTAGGTGCCTCCCTTATATTGGGAGTACGAGGAGTCCCATTTACTGTAAGCCATCTGTAGACCCAAAAACAGACTGCCTGGTATCGTGGACTATAAAAGGACCTTTCCTTTCCTTCCTTTTCATGATATACTTTGTATACAAATGTCGACCATCCATAATGGGAGAAGTCTTATCCTTGTGTGTGGCCACCTTGTGCTTTAATAAACCGTGACATCATTGCCAATTGTGATGTCATCAATCACCAAGTTCTCTAGGGATTTGACCTCTTTGTTGCCTTCTTGAAGATATGGGAAAACTTGTACTCCTCTAAAATGACATGCGTCAATATTAAAAGGTGTATTTTTCTCTTGAAAGGAGATAACTCATTTTGAGGTTTATATTGCCTAGTCTAGAAACACTTGGGTACCACAAAAGGTTGATGATAGTTTTTATATTCAAGGGAATAAAAAAATTGCAATGCAAGGTTGAGTTTCTTATGGAAATATAAGGTTTTATTAACACATATCCCTAGGTGTATTATAAGAAAGGCATGCAATCTTAATATCTCATACAATTAGTATCAAATATAATACTACATAAAACCATATTGCTAGTTCTAGATAATTAAAACTACTAATTTACTCCTACATTTATTAGATTTCACAAAAAATCAAAAGACAAGAGGGAGAGAGGGTTTAGAATAAGGATGCATTAATGTAAGGATAACAATATGCACATATCTAGAAGTCCAATATTTTGCAATCTTCAATGAGTGAATCAATTTGTAACTAGTCCCCATTGTATATTAACTCCTATAGTAACTAGTCACCATTGCATCATAACAATATCACCTAAGTGAATGGAAATCAACTATAGTAAGTTAACCTATGAATAGAATAAATTGTATGAGCTAAGACAAACAAATTAAAACAATAAATTGACCAAGATATGGAAAAAAAATTTAGGATAGTGTTAATTTATGTGGAATCAACGAACAAGGGTAAAATAGGAAAATAAAAAGGTGCAATCCATCTCTTTTTTAATTTTACTCAATTGTAACATGTCACCCCAAGGTAAAATCTAATGGTGTTGTTCAAAAATATTAAAATAGACTATAAATTTCAAGGATTAAACGTCTAGGGTGCTACCATATTCAAATTAAAAACATAGAGAGTTTCCTAAAAGGCATAAAATTAAACCAAGAGATTGATGAGGGTAATGAAAAATTAGAAGAAATACTCTAGAGGAATTCATAAGCCGTAATTTAAAGATTTTTATACTAGTTAATAATAGAGCAATGAATATTGTATAAAATACAATAGGGGCTTGTATATAGAATCAAAATTTCGGAAATTCAAATATCATTGTAGCTTCAAAAAATGAGATGAATTTGTAGGGAAAATTAAGACATGTTGTACAAGCAACAATAAATGACTACTTTGTTGGAAGAATGAAGGAGACCTTTGGTTTGTTGTCTTTGTTGTCATTGATGCCAACATTGTTTTATAACTGATTATCTACCCATTCGGTAAACTATGTTTGAGTGCTACTTTGATCTGGTAACTTGGTCCGAAATCACTCTAAAGTGTATGCCAACTCATATAATTTTGATATGTTTTTCAAGAGTCTTAGATGCAGTCGTGATCAGGGAATCAACAATTTTATTTGAATTGGTTGAAAGATCTAAATGATACAAGTTCGACTTACAGTTTTGGTGTGCTTCTCTTTTTGGCCGACTTATTCATACAATACACATTTCATGAAGGCTTATCTTTTAGGTCCGGGCTGACCTAAATTGTGTCTTGCATTCTTGGTTTAGAGCACCAAAGAAGTTTTGTTTTGTGGCCGACAAGATATTTTGAGTTATATATGCTTACATCCAATTAGGTCGACCTAATTGATGTATAAACCGTGTGTATAGTGGAATATCCTTAAATTGAGCATATATATTTGATATATACATAGGTGCACATGTAGTGACATATAGTGAGATAGAGAAGGTATGATAGTGTGAATGTATGTGATAGAATGATGTTGTGAAGTGGGTGATAGTTGTTGATATTTGTTTCTGCAAACCAGTGCATAACCTTTTCTTGAGCTTAATTGGAACTGTACTTAGTACTCAGAAGGTGCATTCCTTTTAGTTCACTTTTCTGGCAGTGAGCCATATCGTTCTATATTCTAGCAGTAAGACATAACTTTTGTACTCCACCTGTGAGCCTTTCAAGGACAGTGTGTCCTGGTAGTGAGCCATGTAATATTTTGTAACTGGTTATAATATATTGTGAGCTAATTCTCATCATGGTTTTTCACACTTTGGGTTTTCCATGTAAAAATCCTAGTAGAATACTGATTCACCCCCCTCTCAGTATTTTGTGTGTTCAACAATTGGTATCAGAGCTTGGTTCCTTTTGAGAAGCTTAACAGCTTAAGGAAGATCTTGAAGTTTGAACACATGGCTGATAAAAAGTATCTTGTTTCTCTAGAAGAGATCTCTACAACTGAGGAACTTCATGATGCTCTTAAAGACCTGGAAAAAAGTGAAGATGAGAAAGAATATCTAAGGAAAATCTAAAAGAAGTAAATGAATGCATTAGGAAATTAAGAGAATAAATCAAAAAATTCAAAGAAAGGCATAGAGAAGCCAGTGATCAGTTGAAAAAGGTTAATGAAGACATCACCGAATTAAAGCTACAAGTGGAAGAAAATAAAAGAATTGAAGAATGTTAGAAAGGCAAAATTCAGAGAAAAATTGATGAATGCACAAAGCTTGAACAAGAAGTGGTGACACTAAGATTTGACTTAGTGGAGGAACGAGATCATGAAGAAAAAATTAAGATAAGTACTACAAGCTTGATGAATTGATTGCATTTTAGAAACCAACTAAGGATAAAAGTGGTCTAGGACTTGAAGAAGGACAAAGTTCAAAGGAAAATTAGGCTTCGAACAAAGTGAAAAATCAAAGGAAGAATCAAAGTAATGGAAGGAAAATCAAGAATCATAGAAGCAATATTGGAAGGATTCCTATTCGACAACCTAATGCCCCATCTTTCAATGGAACTTGTTTCTCATGCAATAAATTTGGTCATAGGGAAATTGAATGTAGAAGTTGAATGATCCAAAATATAATGAATCAGAATGTTGGATTCTTTATTGGACAATTCTTTGCTTGCAATAAGTTTATGCATAGAGCTATAGAGTGTAGAAGTTAAACAATGATGAACAGAATCAATATTTGTAGAATCACTCAATCTTTACAAGGCTATTGCTATATATGCTATGATTTTGGACATAAAGCTAATAAGTGCAGATCAAGGATAAATCCAAATCAGTTTGGTCATAAACAAGTTGTGTGCTACACCTGCAATAAATTGGGACACATTTCCAAATTCTACATAAACAAAATTAAGAAGAAAGCTAATCTGGGACAAAAGAACAAACCTGTGAAGAAAGTGGATCCTACTGAAGTAAGAAAAGAAATGGAAAAGATTTGGAAGAAAAAGGAAGAACCCAAGAATAAGGATGAGTCAAATGCATCTGTACTGGCACCTAGTGCAAATACTTCTTCTAAAAATTAAAACCAACAATGGTTTTAGGGGGAGCAGTGACTGAGAAATCTAACAAATCCCCGACATAAGAAGTTTCAAGAAGTGACACAAGGATATATAGTGTAAAGTGTCATCTTGAAGATGTTGAAGAATTTTTTGGAAAAAAATATTCAAATCCAATGAATTACAGAGCATCTTAGGTTTTATAGTGTATTCTACAAAGTGTTTATTAGCTTTTTGAAGTTGGAGTGCATTTAATACAAAATTAGGGAAAATTTTGTAAAACATAAAGTAAGAAATCAAGTCAAATTAAGTCACATTTGCAAAATTGGAAGGAGCGGAGTGAGCTGAAGAAAGTTAAAAAGTGATTCCGAGAAAATGACATCAAACCCTAGTTTTCGACAGAGTGTGGTATTTACTGTTATTTGAACTTTGTGGATTTTAGTTTGAAGATACTTTACAAGTAATTTGAGGAAAAGAAATGGCTACTAGACTACTATTGTGGAAGTTTCCAAGAGACCTCAACCTAAATTCATAAGGTATTCCACAAAAGTCTTTGAAATGGATCCCTTGGGTGTGTTCTCTCACATTCTAGTTAATGTCTTACCCACTGAAGACACTAGAACATACATTCATGGAAAGTTGGAATAATTTAATCACCAAGAACTTAGGGATTTATGGATAGGAGAATTGAAAAGAGATGATCATTGTGTAAAACCTAAATATGAAAACCTAGTATGGAAGAAGCTAGATGTGTGGAATTGGTTCCCTAACTTTTCAAATGAAACAGACTCTAAATTTGTTAGGATGGTACTAAGTAGGGTACATGATAAATCTATGTGGACAAGCATAGTAGGGTTAATCACCAAGGAAGTGATTCAAGTTGTAACCGGTCTTTGTGCCATTGGACCTTTGCCAGTGCTAAAATCTATGAAGAATGATGCAGTTATGAAGCTAACTAGAGCCAAATTTGATGGGAGAGCTCTGACCACTAGGCCTATCACAAACCCATCTATGAAGTATGCTACTATCATGATTGGATAAAAAATATATTTCACCAATCGATGGAATTATGTGTCTGCCACAACAATTCATACCACATATGAAATGGTAGTAAATGGGAGAGATTATGATCTGTGTGAGCTGCTCCAAAAACAACTTATGGAGAATATAAGCCTGATCAAAACAAAGAAACACTCCTTTAAGTTTGAGACATTGGTAGTTTGTCTACTATTTTACTTTTTGAAGGAGTTACCAGGAAGGAAGAACATCATATGGGAACACAATAGGCCATTTTCTCATCAAATTTTTTAGCACTTGCACAATCTTGGAGACTTTAGAGCACAAAATAATGCATTGACTACAACCTTTACAATTTTCTAGAATGATATGCATGAAAGAGAAAGGGTTCCCAGAAGCCTACTGAAAAAGTATGCAAAGGACACAACCTTTCTTGTGAGTACTGATGAATGCATCATGGGAGCAGCTAAACCTAGAACTCTATGTATAGAACCATTGGGATATGAGGTTGATGAACAACTTGCTGAGAGGTTTATTGAAATATTGCTAAGTAGTCCAAGGGACCCCTCTCTGTCCCAACATGGAACTTGTGAAGAAAAAGCTAAAGAAGTGAATTTAGAGACTTTTGCATCTCATAGAGAAAAAACAACAAGAAATAATGTTGAGGCATTCTTCCAAGGTCCATTCACTAAAGTAGACATTGATGAATTGAAGGAAGCTCTTGATGAGAGAAAGTGCAAGGAAACTGAACTATCCTCTAGACCTAGGAAATCTAAAAGAATATTCTCTACTACAATACTTGCCTCCAGTGTTGTTGAAACATAGGAAGGAAAGAAGAAAGAACATAGTGCTCTGGAATCATTTGATGTACCTATCTCCATCGGACCCAATACTCATGCTTGTAAAAGGAAGAACATAACTCCTGCTACACCATCTGTTGCTCCTGAAAAAAGAAGAGTAAAGCAAAAGGAAAATAAGAAGAGAAGTTTAAATGATGTTGTACAAGAAGAAATTGATCTTGGCATACCAAAAGAGCATCAGTTGAAAAGGAAAATAAGGAGTACTTTTTCTAGTAATGTAGAAACATAAACCAGAGTCAAAATTTCCATAGATGAAGAGATAGAGGAAGAAGAAGACTCTTTCAGAATTTAGATACATGAAAAGAAGAATGAAGAAGGAACATTTGATCCTAAGGAGGACATGCCTACCTCTACTCTAATAAGTGTCGACCATCTTTAAATCTACGTGCCTTAGTAAACAATATGATAGATGTTGAAGATCTTATGTTCAATGCCCAATTTTCATGATGAAGTCAATTGTTGGCCTCCTATAATGATCTTAATAACTAAGCCTCTACAACCATGATTCAGAGATTGGAAATCTAAATTGAATAGTCATTTCAATCATCATGAAGGTGCATTTAACTTGTCAACCTAGGGACATGGACTTGAAATAGGTCAGCACAGTATGTGCACTAGGAACTCAAAGTGACCATTTCATTCTACAACTAAGGAACACACAATACTAAAATTAAATTGCTTGAAAAGGAATGAAACAAATGTTGAACATCAATCAATGACTATGTTAAGCTAAAATGCATAACAGGAATAAAAATATGAGCAATAGACAACACACTACTCTGTCTGCTTTAGCTGTAGGAACAATCACATAATGGAATTCTAGTGGCTATAGGAACAGTTGATGCCAAACTTCTAACTAAGTACTAAATAGCAAGTAATACTAAACTAGTACTAAAATAAGAAGAGGAATTACTCACCAAGTGGCCCCCCTTGGATAAGTATCCTCTAAAACTAATGAAAACTCAGATGCTCAAACTCAAAAATTTATTTTATTCACTATGAATCATGAGTAAAAAAGAGTAATGTATCTATATTACTGAAAGCTAGAGAGTGCAAGTACAATATCAAATTGTGAAACCTCCTAAAGAAGGAGCATAAGATCATTAATATACTAACAGCTAAACAAGGCAGACAACTCCACGACTAGGAGGATACCATTTAGGGATAATAGAGAAAATAGAGTGATGGCAGTTATGTGTGCATGGAATTTGGTCAGACATGTAGGTCCAAACATAGACTTAGCACAATAGTAACTCACGTGAATGCTCGATCATTAAAGTCCACTAAAAGGCGGTTACGTTCAGTTGCATGGAGAATCTTTTGTCGTCGGCCTTCTTTGACTTGGAGCGATTCCTTTGCTGGACGTTATAGTGCATGCCCAGCTGGCGGTGTCTTCCTCACCTTAGCATATTAAATCTACATGGAAAATTCAGTATGCATAATAACTACACATCTATAACCACCTTAAGGAACATTCATTAACCACATGCAAAATCAATATAGATAATCCACATAATATGCCAAATGTCATTGAAGCTTGTAGAGATAGGATTAAGTCCAATGTCAATGGTTTGAGGGAAACATTATGAAAATACCAACATTTAACATTAAAATCAATGAAATCTATTAGCAAATAAACTATAGATTCTACCCAAAATTGGACCAAAAACTAGGCTCATCACTTCCCCCAACCTAATGTTTTGTTGGTCCTCTAGCAGGGGAAGGTTTGTTCTTCTGCTTGGTCAAAGCTCTAAAATTTGCAACTGATAGCTGCCCAACATCAGTGGCTATAGTGCATGAATCAATATCCCAATAGAATCCTCCCAATCTGTTAAATCTATTCCATCTCTTCTTTTCTGAAGCAATGTCATACTGGTAGAATTTGAAGTTTGGCATGGGCCACATAAGCATGGGTGGTTGGAAAGTCAAGGGAAGCCAAGATCGCCCCTGTGTTCTCCCAATCTGAATATACCTATCAATCATTTTTAGTGTTGCAGCATAATTGTGGATGGAATGAGGCCCAGCCTGTTTCATCTCATCAGTTAGACTATTCCATCTTTATGATAGAATCTTCTCATGGTTTCCTCCTTTGCTGCTGTCTTTACCTCATACTCATTGTAAACTGCCTCAATCCAAGGCATAATCATATTGCCATAACTATGTCTGAGAAGCATTATGTGCCATTCTCTGTAAATATCCCTCGGGTTGCTTGATTCATCCCTAACAGGTAGAGGGATATTAGACCCCAATTGCTTATAAGTTCCATGTTGTTGTCCCCAACTAATCTCATTTTGTGCCCAAGACATAAATTCCCTCAATTGGACATCCCCAACATACAACAATGGGTTCCAATCATGGTCTTGAGTTATAGAAAAATTATGTAAAAAAACTTACACAACAAATTCTTCATTTCAGGGGAGGCAATCCTATAAGCATTAAAAAATTAAATGGGGGTTTCAATAGAAGGATTCAAACCTAAGGAAATCCTTGAAAACTTAAAAGAGAGATACTTCTCTTTCAGGAGTAGAGCATAGACCCTTGGAGGGGTCCTACATTCCATAATCTATGGTGCCAAAACTGCCATATCATCCATCCTCTGCTTCAGGGTGGCAATTTTTGCATCTTTATCTTCAATCTCCTCATCCTTCTTTTGAATTTCCTTCTTCAATTTCTATTTTTCCTTTATCCATTCTTCCTCCCTTCTTTGTATTTCTTTCCATAAATTCAAAATTGCTACATGTACTATAAAATCAGGAGGATTATGAATTCCTACCAATCTTTTTATTGATGGTGGCTCCTCATATGGTACTATCTGCATGGACTGAGACTGTCCAGTTATCTCTAGTTGCAGGGGTACTGTTTCTTCTTCTGCTTTTTACTGTAGGTACTCTCGTTCTTGTTCTTGCTATGGCTGTAGGAACTCCTGCTCTAGTTCTAGTTGTTGCTATAGGACATCTTGCTGCAGGACTTCTTACTCATGCTGCAGGAAATCCTAATTTTCCTCAAACTCTTCTGCAATGTTAGCAAGATTGGCCAGTGTTATATTTGCTACTTCCTTTAATATGTCTTCTTCCTCGACATTCTCCTACCGCATTGGAGCCTTAGGGTCCTCATGTGATGTCTCACCAGGCTTAGGGCTTTCCTGTGGAGGCGTACCAATCACAGGCCCAGTTGGTCTTAATTTCCTAGGAGGTTTCTCACACTTTCCTTTGGCTACAAGATGAACAGTGTCAACCTTCCTCTTTTTAGAACTTGGCACCTTTCTTTCTATAGGCTTTGTTTTGGCCTTTCCTTTTCTCGTTTCTACTTCTCTCTTCTGTGCCCTAGTTCTCATCAAGGCTTAAAGTGGAATGTCATCATCAGAATCTGATGAAGAGATTTCTTTTTCTGAGTGCTCTATTTCATAAGAATGAATTTCTATTGTTTCTTCTACTACGGGAGGATTCGCACAAGAGCCAACGCCAGAGGTTGAAGCACCAAGAGAGGCTTCAATTATGCTCAATCTCCTACTAGACCTATGGGGTTGAGGTAAAACCCTAGGTTGCAACTGCTCAGGTCTAATTTGATCAACATTTATAAATTCTTCCCAAGTCATTCTAGATACATCATGTGGAGACTTTTCAACCAACAATTTAATCAGACAATGGTCGAAAACAAAATTATCCCTACCTTTTTGGGTCTCAACAACCATGATTAAGAGAAGATTGTATACCATGTTAGGCACATTCATCCTCCTTTTGTGCCTCATGTGATTCAAGAGATTTAAGTGCACGAAATGCAAATTCGATAGGTGACCCTCACAGGTGATGTATCTATTAATATAAACGGTTATCTACTTCCATGGCTCAGGAAGAGACATTCTCTTTGTTCCCTATTTATCAATGCTCAATGGGGGGTCGTTTGGCTCTATAAATTTAGCCCTTGTTGATATGGCATTTTTGGAGGTAGGGTATTTTTTGTCATCAGTCGATAACCCTGTGACCTCTGCAATTATTTCCTCAATTGCCACAACTTCCAACCCTTTTACTATGACTTCTCCTTCAAAAAATTTCTAGGAAAATTCAAGGGAAATGCTTTCATCAAAGCCATCTAGCTTCAGGAAGTAATCTGACCATCTACAGTTTCTAAATTCAACCAGACATTGTGCATCCTGCAATAAAACATCATGCACTATGGGTTCATTTTGAATTAACCCACCTCCTATTGTCTACAATCAAATAAATGCTTTGCAACTTCTTTCGTGCAATTCCCGTCTGAAAAACAAGCTCACTTTCCTGTAGTACATGTTAAATTTCTAGTGCCAATATCGACTGAATTTTATTATCTCTGTTTCACCTTTTTGCTTGCGACTTAAGATTACGACAGGGTTGATAATGGAAAGAAAAGGAGTGATAAAGGGGAATTATGATGGGAAGAAATGGCAACTACAGTTAATGTCACTTCACACATGCAAGCCGTCCTCTCACTTAGATTTCAAATCAGCTCATTTTAAATTTTTTGACGTAGCTGAGCATAAATTGACACATGGGAAATATATTTACATCTTTTTCTTTCCCCTTCCCCCAACCTAAACTTGGACATGTGTCCACACATGTGAGATGGGAGTGGTGATTTGACAGGGAATGATGGCATTTTATGTAAACTTCTATATTAATGTACAATGATTAAATGAACACACTTAAAAGATGATTAAAGATAGCAATTAATGCACACATACCTGAATGTGTGGAATATTTTCTACAAATATTGTGGAGAAAGTACTGCTTGCCTTTTAGGGAATAAATTGAGCAATTAATGAAAATGAAGTGGAGCAAGGTGAGGTGGAATGACATGATGGAAGAGAGAGAAAGGTGGTGATGGATGGGCAGATGGGTGGATGGGAAAAGAAATGGACTTCTACATAAGTGAGTCTTTATTATGAGAAGTACATACCTTAATTAGCCAGAAGGAGGGACACTATGTCTATTTCCTTCAGCTACAGGAAGCTCGAGTGTTGAATGTTGGGTGAATTGTTGCAGGAACTCTTCTTTGGAAGCTGGCTTGTGAAATAATCTGAGGCGATGACTATTGACAAGTAATTTGAACCTGACAGGGTCAATGGTAGTAAGTTGAACAACTCCATTAGGAAAGACCTCGGCAACTTCATATGGTCCTAGCCACCTTGTCTACAATTTTCCTGCATTGTCATGGTATCTTGAATCATAGAGCAAGGCCCAATCTCTTGGTTGGAATTTCTTGTCCTTGATAAATTTATCATGCCACTTGATCCTCTGATTCTGCACTACTTCTGTATGTTGTAGGGCTACTCTGCTTATCTCATCCAAAGTATTTAGCTGCATGATTCTTTCTCTTTGTGCCTCAGAAATATCCATCCCCAAATCTACTATAGTCCGCAGAGTTTTATATTCAAATTCAATTGGCATCTTAGCTGTCTTTCCTTACAACAACTCAAATGGGGTGAAGCCTGTAGTTGTTTTCTAGGTTGTCCTATAGGCCCGAAAAGCTTCTGGTAATCTATTTTCCCAATCATTTCTATGAATAGATATTTTTTTAGTTAGAATGACTTCAATATCTTTGTTGGTCACCTCAACTTGGCCATTAGCCTGTGGGTGATAAGGAGTAGACTTGTTGTGCCTTATGTTGTACTCATTAACTATTGTTGCAACAAGGGTTGATGTGAATTATGCCCCTTGATCAGTCACTATTTCTCTTGGGACTCCTTATCTTGTGAAAATATCTTCATAGAGAAATTATGCAACCTTGTTATCTCTTGCATGCTTCATGGCCTTAACTTCTACCCATTTTGTTGCATAATCAGTGCATACCAATCTATAAGACTTACCATTTGATGGAGGGTCAATGGGTCCCACAAAATCCAATCCCAATTTTTCAAAGGGAGTGATTACTACCCAAGGGAACAGTGGCATCTCATGAGATCTGGTTGGTCTACCCATTCTTTGACATCTATCACATTTTCTGGTATACGTTCTTGCATCCTTGTGGAGTGTTGGCCAGTAATATCCTGTGTTCAAAACCTTCATTGTCATCCTCGTAGCTGCAAAGTGTCCCCCAAATGGTTCATTGTGACATGCATGCAAAATTTCATATGTCTCATCTTCTCTCACACACCTCATGACATGGTCAGGTCTAGTATAAAACAAACATCCAACAATCCAAGAGAAAGGAAAATATTTTTCAATGAGTACCCTTTTCTCTTTTAGAGAGAAGTGAGAAGGAACTCTACCTATGACCAAGTAATTGGCTATGTCAACATACCAGGGTGTTTGTACACTGAGGAAGAATAGACACTCATTAGGGAAAGCATCATCTATGGGTTGATTTTCTTCTGATGTAGTTAGCCTTGAAAGAAAATCTGCAACAACATTGGCCTTCCCTGGCTTATCCACAATGGCTATATCAAAATCTTGCATCAAAAATAACCATCTTTCCAATCTACCTATGATGAAAGGTTTATTCATGAGATATATAATGGTTGCATGATTAGTGTGCACAAATATTTGGTGGCTTGTTATGTAATGTCTGAATTTATTCAGTGCATAGATTACTGCCATCATTTATTTTTTTGTCACTACATAATTGAATTAGGCTCCTTGTAAATTTTTGCTGACAAATTAAATGGAATTTTTAGTTGTTCCTTCTTTTTGTCCTAAGAATGCTCCTATGGCATAATCTGATGCATCAGTATGGATGTGGAAAGGAAGCTCCCAATTAGGCCCTTTGAGTATAGGAGCATGAGTCAAAGCTGCCTTCAATTCAGAAAATGCCTTGTCACAGGCTTCAGTCCACTAAAATTTAACATATTTAGTGAGAGGAGTGTATAATGGTGTTGCTACCTTGTTGAAATCCTTGATGAAATGCACATAATATCCTGCATGACCCAATAAAATCCTAACATCCTTTTTTTTCTAGGTGTGGGCAGATTTGTGATTACCTCAATCTTTGCAGGGTCTACTTGAATTCCCTTATGGGAGATGTAGTGGCAAAGAACTACACCTTCTTGCATCATCATGAAGCACTTTTCACTATTTAAGGACAAGTTTTGATCTTCACATCTCTGTAGAACCCTTCTGAGATTTTCCAATGCTTGATTGAAATCAACACCATAAGTGGTAAAGTCATCCATATAGATTTCTATGCATTCATGAGAAATGTTTGAGAATATGTTGATGATTGCCCTTTAAAAAGTTGTAGGTGCATTGAATAGGCCAAATGGGAGCACCAAATAGGCATAGGTCCCCCATGGATAGGTAAATGTAGTCTTCTCCTAGTCCTTTGGTGCAATTTGGATCTGGTTGTAGCTGTTGAATCCATCTAGAAAAGAAAAGTATTGTTTTCCTGCAAGTGTATCCAAAACTTGATCAATGAAGGGTAAAGGAAAGTGGTCCTTCTTGGTGGTAGCATTAAGTTCCCTATAATCAACACAAACTCACCATTTCCCTCCTTTCTTGGGAAAAATCACTAATGGAGACACCCACTGACTATTTGAAATGGGGTAGATAAATCCCGCATCTAGTAATTTTTGTAGTTCTCCTTTCACAATCTCTCTTAGTGTAGGGTTAATTCTTATTTGTGGTTGTCTTATTGGGGTGCAATCATCTCTGATGTAAATTCTGTGTGTACAAAGTTTAGGATCCAATCCCTTCATATCATGATAATCCCATGCAAATGCATGTTGATGGGTCCTTAATAGGTTTTCCAATAACAATTGTTGTTCTTCATTCAATTTACTATTAACATTCGGATATTTTCCTTCTGACACCTATACTTGTGTAATTAACTCTATCATGGTTGCTTCATTAACACATGGTACCTTTAGTTCATATGGAAGCAATGTATGGAACATACTTGTTGCTGCAGGAAGTCTTTCTATAGGAACAATGGCTGCAGGAAGAGTGGTTGTAGGAAGAACGTCTATAGGAAGAACATCTACAAGAACAATGGTTGTAGGAAGAGCAGGAAAAAGTGTCTTGATTGGAGTAGCAGAATGAGAAGATGATGCTTCCTCCACTTCACAATGGTTCTGAATGATGTTAGCCAATACTTCATCCTCATCTTGGAGCTACATGAAAGAGCTTCTACCTAGCATTATAAGTTGTGCGACATAGTTAACTTCTTCGGCCTCTTCACCAACTTGTACCCATACGAGATTATCTTCATCATGAGATGGATGAGTAGGTGGATAGAGAACAAAATTTTTAGTGCTCCTCCCATCTAAAATGGTCATGTCACCTATCCAACATCCAATGTATTCATTTGTAGTTGCTAACCATGGCCTTCCAAGAATAATGGGGTACTCGCCTAGTGTAGCTTTAGGAGAAAGAATCATAAAGTCTGTTGGGTACTCCCAGGAGTCTAGAACTACCACAAAATCTCCACTACACCATCAGGTTTAACAGTAGAGCTATCAACAAGCTAGAGGATAGTCAGAGTAGATCTCATGCTTGTGATATTTAGTTGTTGCAGGATGTCTTTGGTCATTACATTTATTGTTGCCCCTAAATCAATCAAATCATTCTTTACTTGGATCTCGTTTATAAAAATTGCTACCACAGAACTGCCTGGATCATTATACTTGGGAATTGTCACTTTTCCCAGCATGATGTCAGCTAGCTGTCCCACCACATGAACTATAGTTGGGTCCTTCTTTTTCCTACCTAGCTTCTTAAGACATGCTTCCTTGATTTCCTTGTCATAGATTGGAACATCCTTTATGGCCTGAAATAGAGGTATTTGGACACATATGTGCTTTAGCTAATCCAAGATATGAAAAGTGGTATCCTCCTTTTCTTCCTTCTTCTTAGTAACTTCTAATCTTTGAGAAAATGTTGGTTCTTGTTTAGTCTGCTTAACTTGGACTGGTTTAGAATTCTTAGGTACACCAGGTTGAATGGGATCATTTAGAGGCTCCTCTTCCTCTTCCATAGGAAGCTCAGTGATAATTGGCTTGGAAGGGGCTAGTAGAGTAGTACCTGAACACAAGTGGATATAACTTACACCCACAACATATGTAGGGAATTGATTTGAATCAGCAAAATATGCAAGTTGCTGATGTGGTTTGTTATTTGGATTGGGTGTGGGATGAGCTGGTCATTGAGTAGGTTTAGGTGCATTTAAGCTTGGATTACTAGGTGGAGGCATTACAACAAGCTATTGGGGTTGAGAAGGTGGCTGCATGTAGTTGGTTGTCTGAGTAGGCCATTGCTGCCCTCCTCTCCATTGATTTGTTTGCTACCAATTTCCTAGAGGTGGATGCTAATGCCCTTGAAATTGCTGCCAATTCCCTTGAGGTTGTTGCCACTGGGGTGGAGAACTCTAATGATTGGGCCAAGCATTTGGAGGGTTATTCCAAGGCTGTGGTGGATATCCTTCATAACTGGATGGGTATGGGGGCTTCCATTGGTTACTAGATGAATAGGAATTAAAATATGGCCCAGCATAAGATAGTGGATCCGGTGGTATACCTTGTCTTGTAGCCCAAGGATTCCTTTGTGCAACATAGTAGACTTGGTCTTCTTCAATCTAGATTGGCTTGAACTCATGTGGAACCTGCTTGCTTTCAAGATTAGCTACCATCTTACATCTGTAGTCCTTCTTCTTTTGTCTGTAGTGGGGGAAATACGCTATCAACATTGCTTCTTCCTCCTCTTGGTTCTTCTTGGCCTGAAGTGTATCTAGCTGAGTAGCTAGATTATTGATAATGTCTTGCTTGAAGTCTGCCAGCAAATGAGTAATCTCCATTTTTGAAACTCCACTAGTAGTTGACTTACCCATGGAAGATTGGTAAGCTCTCCCCTTCTTTGAAGCTTCCTAAGAGTAATTCTAGCATATTTTCTTGATATCCTCCCAAGGAACTTGGGAGATATCTCCTCCTCCCATGAGGTCCAAGGCATCAATACAACTATCATTGATTCCTCTAAAAAAAAAAGCTTTTGTGAGTCTTCATTAAGTGTATGGTGTGGAGATTTTTGTAGGAAAATCAAAAACCTTGCAATGTAATCTTTTAGGCTCTCATCTTCCTTTTGCTGCATCCTGAAAATGCCACCTCCTCTCATGTCACTGCCCTTGCAATATTCCTTATATTTCTCAAGGAATTTTGTCTTCATGTCTTCCCAAGTTTCCATAGTATCTTTGCCTAGGCTCATGAACCATCTTAATGTAGCCTCTTTCAAAGTGGTAGGAAATAACTTAAGCCTATGGGAATCAGTAGAATAATGATAACTCCTGCAGAGTATGTCAAACTCAAATATAAAGGTATCAGGATCTTCTATGTTGAGTCCATAAAACTTTGGGAGTGTTGAGGAAAGAATGTTCTTGATGTTGTCAAATTCATTATGATGGGCAATGGGGAAAGGAAAAGTTGGTTGGTTAGGTTTGTTCCTATTTGCATCACCCATGCCTGCTTGATGTGGTTCCAAAGCAAAGGGGTTCTCAAGCTGATTTTGATCTTCAGAGACTTCAGAACTAGTTAGATCAGGATATGCATCAACAAAGGGGTGTGGATCTTCTTCTTCTTCTTTTGGTAGATTCTAATAGTCAACTAGTTGGAATGGATTAGGATTGTTAGGAAGGAATCTCCCATAAGCATCCCTTCTCCTTCCTCTATGGATGTGGTATCACTCACTATCAGTCAGCTCACACAAAGAATTGGTAAAGAATAAGGGGGATCATTACTTCCTAAATGAGGATATTGTTGGAATATCTGCCTCAATCCATAATGGCATGGAACTCCTGAAAGGAAAAGTCGGTGTGACATTATTGATGTCTAGCTGACTAACTGTTCTGAATCCTTTGAAATGTTGCAAGTCGCTGAGACAAGGTTGGTGTCTTGCCGAATGAACTATTGTTGTGACAAGAAGCATTTGCTGTGACCTTTTGTCGAATGGAGACCTCTGGCCGACAGTATGTTCTTATCGGGCTTCAGGGAGACTCATGGCAACTGGTGTCTTCGGGGTGACTTGATCGCTCGATATGAAGTCCCAACGACAATGGACGGTCTCGCCAACGAGGATACACTTGGGGTCTTCACGGTGACTCAAAGAATTCAGTATGAAGTCTTGGCAACCGATGGAGAGTCTTGCCGATAGTATGTGACACTTGGGGTGACATGGGATGTTCGCTATGACCTCTCAGCGAAAGCTGTAGACCATTCGGTGGAAGCTTTGTCTTTCGGTATGACATTTCACTAACTCGTGGGGTCTTGCCGATAGTATTGTGGCTTCGAAGTAACAAAAGAGATCTCAGTGAAACCTCTTGGCGACAGTTGAATGTCTTAGCGATAGATGGGTGCCGATGGAAATGCTAATGTTTCGGTATGACTTAGGACCTCGGTATGAAGTACTGGTGAAAGCAATGAGTTTTGCCGACTGGTGGATGCACTTGGATTAACTTGAAGGCTCAGCGTGAGGTCCTGGCAAGAGCGGTATGTCCTGCCGATGGTATGACTCTTCGGTGTGACTTAAGGCATCAATATGTGGTCTCACCGAAGGGCGATAGTCTTGCCGAAAGGAAAACTAAAGTCGATGCAACGGGTGAACTCGATATAACCTCGTGTCGATTGTAAGGACTCTTGGCGATATCGAATGCTGACAATGTTGGCATTGGGGAGACATGGTCAGTGTCTCACCGATATGCCAACACAACTTGATTTCCTTTTGACCGTTTGACCATCCTATGTGGAGCTTTGTGGACCAATCAGAGGAAGGGAATTTCAAATGAATGAAAGTTAGATTTTTGCAACAGTTGCGATGCTAGAGCTGAATTGCATGTAGGGAAAAATCAACGCTCAAGAGGAAACTTTCTATGATGGGACAATGGCGGATAAGGATGAACAAAAGATAAAAATAAAAAATATGATAAGATTTAAGGGATCATTTATGATTTGGAAAAGGCAGTGAATCGAATTGTTGAGTGCATTTTCTGTAAGAGGTTGAACAGTGAATGAAGCTACTGTGAACTGATACCAAAGAGTTGTATCTCTACATTGTATGTAATTGTTTGTTACTATAATACAAAGAGATTCAGCTTGGTGTGGTGGGTTTTTTCCCAAAAGGGTTTTCCCACGTAAATCTGTTATTCATTGTCTTTGAGTATCTTCTATGTTTCTGTAAATCTTTCATGTGTGTCTTAATTAGATTGTAATTTGGAAATTAAAAGTACTGTATGCATTCTTCCCTGTGGCTTTGACGTTAGGAAAGTTGCTTCCGCACCTCCGCTTTCCTTACAAGTGGTATCAGAGCCTGGCCAGTTGTGTTATCATTGTGAGTGGGTTGGGTTTTTTGTGTCAATTATTTTTCAGTGGGAGTTTGGTAGAGGTCTGATAATTTAATTACAGATTAAGATGGCAAGCACATCTGAGAAGATGGAAATAGAGAAATTCAATGGTAGCAATTTTGAGTTGTGGAAACTCAAAATGGAAGATTTGTTAGTGGATCATGATCTATGGCTTGCTGTTTCTGGAATGATGCCTCAAGGCATGAAGCAAGAGGATTGGGATCTTGCAGATAGAAAGTCTAAGGGGATGATAAGGCTCTGTTTGGCAGACTCTATTCTTCTGAACATGCATGAAGAAAAGACTGCATCTTCCTTGTGAAAAATATTGGTATCTATTTATCAAGGAAAGTCCTTGGTGAACAAATTGTTCTTGAGGAAGAAGTTGTACTCTTTGAGAATGCAGGAGGGAGGATCTATTCCTGATCATTTGAATGCATTCAACATGTTGATTGCTTAGTTAACATATGTTGGTGTGAAGATTGAAGATGAAGATCGTTGCATGTTGCTACTATGTTCTTTGCCAGATTCTTGGGATCATCTGGTGATGGCTATTGGGAGTATGACATCCACTTTCAAGATGGAAGATGTTGTTGCTTCTTTGTTGTTAGAAGACATGAGAAGAAAATCTTCTGAGATGGCAAAGGAGGCTCTGGTTGTTAGAGGCAGATCGAAGGAGAAAGGAAAGAAGAAGGACAAGAAATCCAGATCAAAATCAGAAGGGAGATCAAAGTCTCCTAGCAAGAAGTCCAAGGTGAAGTGCTGGAATTGTGGGAAACTTGGTCATGTCCGAAAGGATTGCAAGGAGGAGAAAAAGAAGAAGAAGAAGAAGACATCTTCTGACAATGATTATTCTCAAAGTGATGCAGATGCCTTCATTGCATCCTTGGCTACGCGGGCATTTGATGATGTCTAGCTAATTGATTTTGGAGCATCTTTCCACATGACATCTCATAGAGACTGGTTCACGAAGTATGAAAACTATGATGGTGGAAAGGTGTATTTGTCAAGTGATTCATCTTTAGAAATTGTTGGCCGTGGAAGAGTCAGAATTCAATTCCCTGATGGAAGAGTGAAGGGAATCAATGATGTGATGCATATACCAGGTCTGGCTCATAATTTACTTTCTGTAAGTAAGTTGAAATATATTGGAGTGCATGTCACGTTCTCTAGAAATGGATGCAAGATGACTAGAGGCTCTATGGTGCTAGCAAGGGGTGCTCGTATTGGTACCTTGTATAAGCTGGATGCACAAGCTATTCAATGTAATAGTGTCTCTGCGAAGTCACAAAAAGCTACTCATGGAGGAAAAGAGGGAAACGTTCCTGAGGGTGTAAACTCCATGGAGGTTAAACTTCCAGCAGAAAAGACTATGCTTTGGCATCATAGGCTAAGGCCACATTGGTGAGAAAGGTTTAAAACCTTGAAGAATAAAGACACGGTTTGAGGGCTTGAAGATTGTAACCTCGAATTCGAGTTTTGTGAACATTGTATATATGGTAAACAACACCGTGTTTCATTTTATTCTAGTCCTCACAAATCTTCTAGTTTGCTTGATTATATTCATTAAAGATGTTTTGGTCCAGTGAATGTTCCTTCTGCCTAAAATCAAGATACTATGTGTTGTTTATTGATTATTCCAAGAAGAGCATTTGTATATTTTCGAAAAGTAAATCGAAGTATTCGGTCGATTTAAGGAATTTAAAAACCTTGTTGAAATCGGTGGTAGAAAAATAAAAAATGTCTAAGGAGACAATGGTGAGTTTGTTGGATGAATTCGAAAGGTAATAAGACCATGGGATTAAAAGAAAAAAACTACACTTACACTCTATAGGAAAATGGAGTTTTTGAAAGGTTCAACATGACATAATGGAAAGAGCACGAGAAAGTGTTGGCTTGGAGGAGAAGTTCTGGGATGAAGCAGTCTCTACAACATGTTAATGGTAAATCGTTCTCCTAACTCTGCTCTTGTTGAGAAGACATCTTTGGAAGCATGGTCTGAAAATAAGCCCTCTATAAGATATATTCATGTCTTTGGCTTATGAGGCATATGCATATGTGCCATTTGAAAAAAGATCCAAGTTGGAAAACAAAGCTATAAAGTGTATTTTTATTGGCTATAGTGCTGGCATAAAAGGATACAAGCTTTGGAACCCTGAGACTGAGAAGGTTTTGTACAACAGAAGCATTATCTTTGTGAGTTGAAGCCTTCTACATTGGATCTACGTCAGGAAGAAATCAAAAAATGGAAAAGGATGTAGCAGAAATTCCTCCGACACCAGATAAAGAGGAATTGAAAAATCAAAATGTACCTGATACTTAGGAGAGCCAAGTAGTTAGAAAGTTCTGAAGAAGATGAAGACCACCAGCCTCACCTATGAGGAGGCCAACTTGTGAAAGAAAGCAACTTGATAGGTATGGATTTTTCTTTAATAGAGTCTACTTGTGCCTATGCTTTAATTTCTAGCACTGATGAACCTAGGACTGTGAAAGAGGCATTTAAAATGTCTAATTCAAACTCTTGGTTTGGAAGCCATGAATGAAGAAATGGAATCATTAGAAAAGAATGATACCTGGAGTTTGGTGTCATTTCCTAAAGGAAAAAAAGTTGTGGGCTGCAAATGGGTATTTAAAAAGAAAATTGGTCGGATGGTGTAGAAAAATATAAAGCAAGGCTAGTTGCAAAAGGTTATTCCCAGGTAGAGGGAATTGATTATGGAGAAATCTTTTCTCCTGTAGCTAAGCTGACATCTATTAGATTTCTTTTTTCACTTGCATTAGCGTATGACTTAGAGATTGAACAGATGGATGTGAAGACAACGTTTCTTCATGGCGATCTTGAAGAAGAAATTTATATGTCCCAACCAGAGCACTTTGTGGAAAAATGTAAGGAAATATTGGTTTGCAAGTTGAAGAAATCTCTGTATGGGTTAAAATAGTCTCCTAGAATGTGGTACCAAAATTTTGACACATTTATTTTGTCATTGGGATTTGTAAGATCAAAATCTGATCACTGTGTATATTACAAAGCTAAAAGTGATCAAGTCCTTATTATTGCTCTCTATGTTGATGATATGATGTTCATAGGCAATAGTAAGCTAATGATTTCTGATCTTAAGTCTCAGTTGTCTGCAAAGTTCGAAATGAAAGATCTTGGTGCAGCGAGGTGTATTCTGGGAATGGAAATAACCAGGGACATGAAGAATAGAAAAATTTGGCTCAGTTAGAGTAAGTATATCATGACTATTCTAGAGAGATTTTGAATGACTGATTGCAAGCAGCTAGTTGTTCCACTTTTGCAGGGAACAAAGCTATCTATTGAAGACTATCCAAAATCTTCTACTGAGATGGAGGACATGACCAGTGTACCTTATGCTAGTGTGGTTGGCAGCCTTATGTATGCAATGGTTTGTACAAGGCCAGACATTGCCCAAGCAGTGGGAGTTCTTAGTCGGTTTATGGCTAATCCTGGAAGGACACATTGGGATGTTGTGAAGAGAGTGTTTAGATATCTGAAGGAAACTTTAGACTATGCTTTTTGTTACCATGGGAACTTGGTTGAATCACAAAGGACTCTCAGTATTCAAGGTTATGTAGACTCTGATTGGGCAGGGGACATTGACAACAGAAGATCCACTAGTGGATATGTTTTCATGATGAATGGTGGTGTAGTGAGTTGGATGAGCAAGCGGCAGGCTGTAGTCACTTTGTCCACTATAGAGGCAGAATACATGGCAGCTACACATGCCTGGAAAGAAGCAATCTAGTTAAAATATTTGTGTTCTAACATTGGTTTTGATGCAGGAAAGATTACCATCTACTGTGACAGTCAGAGTGCTATATGTTTGGCGAAAAATCCTATTTTCCATGCCAAGACGAAACATATAGATGTATAGTATCACTTTGTACGAGATATGGTGGAGGATGGGAAGGTCTCTTTAGAGAAAGTGGATACTCTGGAAAAATGTTACAGATGCATTGATGAAGCCTGTGAGTACAAACAAATACAGTTGATGTGCCAGTTCGATGGGCCTCTTGGCCCATGAATTTTAGTAGTTTTATTATGCTCTGGAGTTGTCAGTAAGGTCTTCGTCAAGTGGGAGATTGTTGGAATATGTGCCTCAATCCATACTGACATGGAACTCTTGAAAGGAAAAGTTGGTGTGACATTATTGATGTCTGGCTGACTAACTATTCTGAATCCTTTGAAATGTTCCAAGTCGCTGAGACAAGGTTGGTGTCTTGCCGAATGAACTATCACTGTGACAAGAAGCATTCGCTACGACCTTTTGTCGAATGGAGACCTTTGGCCGACAGTATGTTCTTATTGGGCTTCGGGGAGACTCACAACAACTGGTGTCTTCGGGGTGACTTGCTCACTCGGTATGAAGTCCCAGCGACAATGGAAGGTCTCATCGATGGGGATACACTTGGGGTCTTTGCAGTGACTCAAAGACTTCGGTATGAAGTCTTGGCGACCGATGGAGAGTCTCACCGATAGTATGTGACACTCGGGGTGACATGGGATGTTCGCTATGACCTCTCAGTGAAAGCGGTAGACCATTCGGTGGAAGCTTTATCTTTCGGTATGACATCTCATCGACTCGTGGGGTCTTGCCGATAGTAGTATGGCTTCGGAGTAACATAAGAGATCTCAGTGAAACCTCTTGGTGACAATTAAATTTCTTAGCGATAGATGGGTGCCGATGGAAATTCTAATGTTTCGATATGACTTAGGACCTTGGTATGAAGTCTTGGTGAAAGCGATGAGTCTCATCGACTGGTGGATGCACTCGGATTAACTTGAAGGCTTGGCGTGAGGTCCTGGCGAGAGCGGTATGTCCTGCCGACAGTATGACTCTTCGGTGTGACTTAGGACATCGATATGTGGTCTCACCGAAGGGCAATAGTCTACCGAAAGGAAAAATGAAGTTGATGCAACGGGTGAACTCGATATAACCTCGTGTCAATTGTAAGGAATCTTGGTAATATTGAATGCTGACTGTGTTGGCATCGAGGAGACATGGTCAGTGTCTCACCGATATGCCAACACAACTTGATTTCCTTTTGACCGTTTGACCATCCTATGTGGAGCCTCGTGGACCAATCAGAGGAAGTGAATTTCAAATGAATGACAGTTAGATTTTTGCAATAGTTGTGATGCTGGAGTTGAACTACATGCAGGGAAAAATCAACGCTCAAGAGGAAACTTTCTATGATGGGGCAATGGCGAATAAGGATGAACAAAAGATAAAAATTAGAATGTGATAAGATTTAAGGGATCGATTCTGATTTGGAAAAGGCAGTGAATCAAATTGTTGAGTGCATTTTCTGTAAGAGGTTGAACAGTGAATGAAGCTACTGTGAACTAATACCAGAGAGTTGTATCTCTGCATTGTATGTAATTGTTTGTTACTGTAATACAAAGAGATTCAGCTTGGTGTGGTGGGTTTTTTCCCAAAAGGGTTTTCCCATGTAAATCTGTTGTTCATTGTCTCTGAGTATCTTCTCTGTTTTTGTAAATCTTTCTTGTGTGTCTTAATTAGATTGTAATTTGGAAATTAAAAGTACTGTATGCATTCTTCCCTATGGTTTTGATGTTAGGAAAGTTGCTTCCGCACCTCTGCTTTCCTTACAGATATACTAAGAACAACTTCCAGAAACACTACAATAAGAAAAACTACCAATGACTCCAAAAGACTCCCTAGTTTGACACCATCCTTGGCAACGGCGCTAAAAATGTTGGCCTCCAACAATGATCTTAATAACTAAGCCTCTACAACCATGATTTAGAGATTGGACATCTAACTTGAATAGTCATTTCAATCATCATGAAGGTGCATTTAACTTGTTAACCCAGGGACGTGAACTTGAAATGGGTCAACACAGTATGTGCACTAGGAACTCAAAGTAGTCATTTCATTCTATAGCTAAGGAATACAAAATATTGAAAGTAAATTGCTTGAAAAGGAATGAAACAAATTTTGAACATCAATCAACGACTATGTTAAGCTGAAATGCATAACAAGAATAAAAATCTGAGCAACAAACATGACACTACTCTGTCTCCTTTGGTTGCAGGAATAGTTACAAAATGGAATTCTAGTGGCTGTAGGAATAGTTGATGCCAAAATTCTAGCTAAGTACTAAACAACAAGTAATACTAAACTAGTGCTAAACTAAGAAGATAGACTACTCACCAAGTGAGCGCCCTTGGATAAGTATCCTCTAAAATTAATGAAAAATTAGATGCTCGTACTCAGAACTTTATTTTATTCACTATGAATCATGAGTACAAAAGAGTAATGTATCTAAATTACTGAAAACTAGAGAGTACAAGTGCAATATCAAATTGTGCAATCTCCTGAAGAAGGAGCATTAGATCATTATTTATACTAACAATAAACAAGGCAGTCAACTCCACGACTGGGAGGACGCCATTTACGGAAAACAAAGAAAATGGAGCAATGGAAGTTACACATGCATGGAATCTAGTTAGACATGTAGGTCCAAATGCAGACTCAACACAACAGTAACACCCGTGCATGCTCGATCATTAAAGTCCACTACAAGGCAGTTACGTTCAATTGCATGGAGAATCTTCTGTCGTCGGTGTTCTTTGACTTGGAGCGATTCTTTTGCTGGACGTTATGGTGCATGCCCAACTAGCAGTGTCTTCCTCAACTTAGCATATTAAATCTACATGAAAAAGTTAGTATGCATAATAACTACATATCTATAACCACCTTAAGGAACATTTATTAACCACATGCAAAATCAATATAGATAATCCACATAATATGCCAAATGTCATTAAATCTTGTAGAGATAGGATTAAGTCCAATGTCAATGGTTTGAGGGAAACATTATGAAAATACCAACATTTAACATTAAAGTCCATGACATCTATCAACAAATAAACTATAGATTCTACCCAAAATTGGACCAAAAACTAGGCTCATCATCAATGATGAAGATAAAGAAAATATTATTAATGCTTTCATTCAATACATTGTTATTTGTAATGTGAGTATGGAGACAATTTAGAAGAAGATGATTGACAATGTTTGGAGAGTGTTAGTACAAAGAAGGAAAGAGGCTATAAATGATGATGACAAGATGAAAAAATGATGCCTTGATTTCTTATGGATCCTCTTTATCTACATAAGAGGCTGCTAATTTGTTAAAAGAATGTTCTACTCTATTTAGATTCGAAAAAAGAGTCAACATGCTTATGACTAAGGAAGGAGATAGTATAGAAAGAGTAAGATAGGAAACTCAAGACATAATCAAAATTTTGACAAGAAATTATGGGGCAAGAACTAGTTCTTCATCCCATACAACTCGGGCACAGGAGCATGTTACTATTATAGAAGTAATGGATCATCTAATCTTGGAAAGTGTTGGTGAGATACATGAGGTTTCAAAGACTCCTGCTCCTTTGGATGATACAAAGGATACTACAAGCAAACAATCTGAAGATCAACACAAGGATGATACCTGTAATGTGCTTGAAGAATATCATGAATCTACTAGAAAAGATGAACATCATTCCTTCCACTCCATAACAGGGAGAAGGTTGCTTAGTGGAACTGGAATCTCTGCATAAGTCTCTTACTGGGGTGAAAAGGATTTGGGATGATGTTAAGCCAGCATGGGAAGCAATTCTCAAAGAACTACAAGATTCCCTCAGCTCTTGATTTTTTTTTTTTCCTATCCTTTGTCCTTGATGTCAAAGGGGGAGAAGGTTCTATGTGAAGAAGGTTTGGTTTAAATAATGTTTTGGTTTTAGTTTTATGCTTTTGAAAGGGGGAGTTTGTATGAAGAATTGAATAAATTTTTGTTGTTGCACAATTTTGGTTTTCAAGTGAGTTTCACTTTTGGCACATGTTTCCATCAATGACAAAGGGGGATATTTTTGGAAGAATGAATAAGGAGACCTCTAGTTTGTTGTCTTTGTTGTCATTGATGCCAATAATGTTTCATAACTAATTATTTGCCCATCTAGTAAACTATGTTCGTGCTACTTTGATCCGGTAATTTGGTCTGGAATCACTCTGAAGTGTATGCCAGCTCATATAATTTTGATTTGTTTTTCAAGAGTCTTAGATGCAGTCATGATTAGGGAATCAACAATTTTAGTTGAATTGGTTGAAAGATCTAAATGATAGAAGTTCGACTTACAGTTTTGGTGTACTTCTCTTTTGGCTAACTTATTCATACAATACACATGTTTTATGAAGGCTTATCTTTTAGTTCTAGGCCAACCTAAATTGTGTCTTGCATTCTTGGTTTAGAGCACCAAAGAATTTTTGTTTTGTGGTTGACAAGATATTTTGAGTTATGTATGCTTACATCCAATTGGGTCGACCTAATTGATGTATGAACCGTGTGTATAATGGAATATCCTTAAATTGAGCATATATACAAAGATGCACATGTAGTGACATATAGTGAGATAGAGAAGGTGTGATAGTGCGAATGTATGCGACGAAATGATGTTTTGAAGCAGGTGATAGTTGTTGATAGTTGTTTTTGCAAACTGGTGCATAACCTTTTCTTGAGCTTAATTAGAAATGTACTCAACACTCAAAAGGTGCATTCCTTTCAGTTCACTTTTCTGGAAGTGAGGCATATCTTTCTATATTCTAGTAGTAAGCCATAACTTTTGTACTTCGGTTGTGAGCCTTTCAAGGATAGTGTGTCCTGACAGTGAGCCATGTAATATTTTTTAATCGGTTATAATATATTGTGAGCTAATCCTCATCGTGGTTTTTCCCACTTTTGGTTTTCCACGTAAAAATATTGGTGTCTATGAGTTGTGTGATGTTATGTTCATTTCCATGCTTTTACTTACTGCTATAGAAAGATACATTGTATTAATTGGATGGTTAGAAATCAATTGATTTAGTAGAATATTGATTCACCCCCCCTCTTAGTATTTTGTGTTTAACAAACTTTACTAAAAAATGTTCCTAAGCATTTTAAAACATATTATTTTTTAAAGAACTAAAAATAAAAATAAACATAAAAGCATAGTCTAAATAGAATATAATACTCAACTAGCATTCAATCCATAACATGTGCATGTGATTTTCTCCCTTTCCTATAATTACTAGAATTTACCATCATAGCTTAGGTATTAAGCTATGTTTATACATTTTTATCTTAAGCATGCAATGCTCTAGTAGATATAAGAATTTATATAAGTAAACATGTCACTAATTTTACAGACATTACTACATTCTTAGTCAAGCATCTATGACCCTCATGAAGATATAATTGGTCCTACTATAAGCATAGATCTACTGTGAAACAAATGTGTAAATTTTTAGTAGTGATACTTGAGTCACTGAAAGAAGTGATTTATTCAAATAGTGTTCTATTTTGTTCATTTTTTAGAATTTTCTCTTCTCACCTATATTTCACTACTCAATTTATAAGCCTATAAATCCCATTTATGGGTGGGGACCTCTATGATCCCCTGGAAAATAGAGGGTAAATATTTAGATGTTTCACCTAATACTTAAATCATAATAATCTTATTCAAGAAAATCCATTTAAACATGGGGTTGGAAGTAATATTTTATATTTGTTAAATTTTAGAGCATAAACTAATCATGAATAAATTTTCTCACATGAACTCAAAAAAGAGCTGAAAAAGAGCTGAAAAGATTCTTTGAAAACTAGAGTTTATGTTATAGCATGGATAAAACTATGTTATCTTAGAGTAGAAGAACAACCTCAACATATTAAACATTCAATGTTCACCTTACTACAATTGTACCACTAGATAATTAAGTGAACATATATGCCTAATTTTTAGGAAACATAGGTGGGATTAATTTACTAAACCATTAGTTATACACTTTTTTTAATGTGCAGGCATAATGTTCAATTGAGTCCCAAAATTTTTATATTGAATACTTAATTTGTTATGATTGTACCATTATTCCAATCCAACATACCCTTAACTATTGATTATTTAATTACCAAGTTAAATTTATTTAAGGATAGTATTGAGAATGTATAATAAATTGTTATGATTGATTTTTTGTAAGTTATTTAGTTATATATTAAATAAAAATGTTCTTTAATGTATATAATTGAAACTACAACTATTTGTGAATACACTTGATTTATAATAATAGTTTTTATAATTTGATTAATTCATCCATAATTTAAACATGAATAAATCATGATATACTTCATGACTAAATAGTCATACATTAGTTCAAATAAAGGTAACACTACACTCGAGCTATTTATTTGCCTAATATGATCATAAATTACGATTTAAGCGTCTAATTAAAAATATAGAAATTGATAATTTTTAACAATATATATTCAAATCACATCTTTTGAATTGTATTATACAATAACTATATACATAAATAATCAATTCCTTAGAGAAAGGAAAGGGTTTAGGAATCTTAAATTTGGAATTTTATCATCCCACTTTTTGACCAAAGTAGGACATTGAAATCAGCATTTTGAACCAAATTTCAACTTTTTTACACCTATAGCAACTAAACCATTAAAAATTTGAAGATGATAAGGACTAGTGATTTTAAGATTTTTGTTATAGATTATAAATATATATTTTTAAATCTTAAGACATAATTTGTGAGTTTTTTTATGTCAATTCTAATCAACTTTTTTATAGTTAACAATATTTTTAAAAAGTGATGTTACTTCCGTAAAACATAACTTTATTTGTAGAAAGGATAAAATTATAAATTTTTAAATGTGAATTCGTAACACCAATATATAGTGCACACATATTTTTTCATATTTTTGATGCATAATTTTTTATAACTATTTGAAGTGAGAATAACTATTTACTTTAGACATAGGTTACTTTTGTAATGTATAACTTTTTTGTATGCATCTAAATCAACTTCTTTTGTTGAAACAAAAATATCAATACCTAGTGCACACATATTTTCAAAAAATAAATCTATTTTACTATTTTTCATGTGTGTGAAACAAAGAACTTGATGATTACTAAAAAACTTATGTTCACTAGAAAATAAAAATAAATATAATAATCAAACTAAATATATTCCAAATTATACTCATTGAAAAGATTATTTCAAGTCTATGATACTAAAAATTAGCTTCACATTCATTCCATTTGTTGGTCCAACCCAAGGATGGAAATAATTTTCTTTGAGAAAAATTAAGGCCTAAGGTGGAAAGGTCACTTTTAAGACCTTAATTCAAAGGTATGTAATTTTCACAATTAAAAAAAAAAACTTTGATTAAAGGTAATTTCAATAAATGGAAAAAAGGAACTTCATTTGACGACCCATTTCTATTACTTTTATGGTAATTTACATAAAAGGAAAAGAAAGGGACCTTCGTTTGAAGGTCCCTTTTTTTCTATTTATGGAAATTACCTTCATTTTTTTTACACCTTCGAACAATTTAGGTGATTTTTACTCACCTTCAAACGAAGGTGTTTCTTACTTTTTACCTCCATCTAAATTGAAAAATCTCATGTCTCAAGTTTTGTACTAACTGTTGTGGGTTTACCTATAGGAAATGTTGAATTAAATATCCTTTACTTAGATAGATATTATCATAGCCACATATAGGAAGTGAAAGCTTCAAAGTATTTTTAAATTATAAAATAACCATTAAATACCTAAGAATGACACAATTTAAAGATATATTTCATAATAAAAAAGAGATAGTTCAACTTATCACATATCAACACTTATAATCAACAAATATTTAGAAACCTAAACTTGACATTCATCAGTTATCCACTCACTAAAATTATTAATGAAAATCCATTATTGAGAGGAAACCATGAAGGAAATTGGAAATAACAAATTTTATTGTAGCAATTCCATAGTAATAAACAATTCAACTCCCCCACAAATATAAAAAATGATGGATCTTATAGATGAAGGTTATCAAAAATTTAGTTAAAATCCAAAGGTTGAGATTCATCTTTAATCAATGGTCAAGTTTAACTTTCACAAAATATTCCAACATCATGTATATCCATAGTATATTCCTTTCTGACAAGCTATCTAGATTCAATAGCAACATGTGAACCTATAACTAAAGTAATATGTGCAACAATACTTCCATCAGGGTGCTCAATAACATCTTTATCCAGATCTATAACTAGATTTCCTATTGAATTTGCAAAAAATGTAAGTGTGTTTTGATATTTCATCTTGATATTATCCATGTGATAGTAAAAGAATTCATTAGCTCATGCAAATATTAATATATATAAAGCCAATTGTAATAAATTTACATAAAATGATATGGAATTAGTTATTTCTAAAAACTATAATATTTTCAATGAAATGCCTTCTTCCTTTTATAAAATTCTACACATCTCCCCTTTCATAAATATTTTTGTTGTTTTTTCTAAAGGAATTTCTCTACATAAAAGAATGGGATTTGAGATACCTTAGTCCTATAGCAAGGCACAAATGAATACCAAGAAATTTGACATAAATGATTTTATTTAATCCCTGGAAGGGAGAGAAAATATCTTGTACCACCACCCACTTTCTAGAATGAGTCAATTAATCAATATGTTTTGAGACTTCCCCTTGCAAATAGATGAATAGAAAGTATGGTGTGGTACAATATACTCAAAATTTGAAATCTAAACACGCTAAGTGATGAGTCCAATTTATAGTCTAATTTTGATAGAGTTTATTATCCATTTACTGTAGTTGTCATAGACCTTGATGCTTGGATGTTGACATTTTCATGTTATTTCCTCGAATCCATGTACATTGGGCATAAGATTATTTTTGTAACCTTTAAATGATATTGACATGCTATATGAACTATCTATGCTGATTTTACATGTGGATTAATGAATGCTACTTTAATATAGTTATAGATATGCAATTGTTGTGCGTACTAATATTGTTATGCAGATATAATTAGAGCGTGCAAAGTTGAGGAAGATTCTTCCAGCTGGTCATTCACCATAAAGGTCAATAATGAGATCATTCAAAGGTCAATGAAGGGAAAACTCTCAATGGAGGGAGATTCCTAGTTCAAATCAAAAGATTGTAACTACCTTGTAAATGGTCTTAATAGTCCATTGAGTGAATATAGGAGCTATTGTTATGCTAGATCTGTGTTAAGGAAAAATGGCTTGACCAAATTCCATGCATGCATAACCTCCTCTCCACTTTTTATGCTTTCCCTAAAGTGGTGTCCTCCTAATCTGTTGGAGTTGACCACCTTGCTAGGTAGTTAGTTAGTAGCTTTTCCTCATATAAATAAGACTTGAATGCTCCTTCTCAAAAGGTTGATTAATCTGATGTTGTATTCACATTCTTAATTTTTCCATTAATATAGCGATGCTGCTCAATTGTACTCATGTTTTCCAATGAATAAAATAAAGTTATAAGTTTGTGCATCTGAGTTTACATTTGTCTAAAAGGATACTCATCCAAGGGGGCCCACTTGGTGAGCATTGGTGTAGGAGCACTCAAATCATGTAATGCCTTCAAAAGGCTAATTTGTCTAATTTGTATGTTCAAGCCAAAATGATTTGTCAAGGCCTTGTAATGGCTAATTTGAATGTAATCAAGTCATAAAATAAGTCACTAGGAGGAGAAAATGTAAAAATGAAAATAATACAATGTTGTCAAAAGTAATCAAAATGTAATTATGCAAAAAAAGAGAACAAATCAAGAATATGAGTTATGAGGTAGTTTCAAATGATGGAGGAGTTAGAAACTCAGTTGCAAGGAGGGAAAAACTATAAAAAGAATGTATGGGTGAGGAAGAGGTCAATCTTTGGATTATTGTAACAAAAATCTTGAATAAAAAGCCCCTATTTTTATGAGTTATCAACATTCTTTCTATTATTTCTATCTGTGTATTGATAGTTAGAAATTTTAAAAGGAAAATCATTGTGAGATCACATTTAGGAAGAAGTAAATTATCATTTCAAAGAGTGGAAAGTTAGTTTTTAAGAAATAAAGAGAAAAAAAAACTTCCTGTGTCTCGGGCAGGGCTCTCTTCATAGAGGTTTTGAGGGTCTCAAGTGTTTTCATGGCCATTCCACCGATGTAGGGTTAGTTGGTCAGTGGAATGGAAATTTTTTAATGTCTTTCCAATCTCGTGTAGTGTTTGATTATAGGGGTAACAAGAATAAAGAGTTGTGATGCTATTTCAAGCAAAATTTCTGAGTTTTTCCCACTTGAAAATGGAGGTTGCAAGCAGGGTTTTGAAGAAACAACATATGCATGACCATGGAAAAAATTTAAAATGCTTTTACAGGCTTATTGAATCATGTTACAACTATTGGTCAGAGTGCTTGAGGTTTGTAAGAGTGATATTCTTGAAACCCTCATTGTTTTTGATGATTTACACCCTATAATCAAGGGTTTGGTAGAATAGTTGATGTCTAAGCTTTTCAATCTTTAAAGGTGAGAAATTATGAGTTTTATGGTGTAAATAAAGACTGTTTGTGGTTGGTAAAGGGTTTTGAATAATCTAAAGGGGGTCTCCTTTGTAAAATAGGCCTATTTTACTAGTGTTTTCCCAATGCATAGTGTAAGAGTCTAGAGTTTATTTAAAGCAGAGTAAGGAATGCTTTTGTTTTGTTGATATGGACATTGAAAGGCCTCTGAATGTGTATTTGGTCTTTAGAATTTGAACTTAGGTTGTAAGTTTTACCTGGTTTAGGGTATGGAGACCTATTTTCCAAATAGTGCTTTAATTCCAGAGATAATAGAAATGTGATAACACAGTGTAAAGAATGGTTTCAAATGGTTGAATATTGTCTTTTGATGTTGTGAAAAGTTGTTTCTATCTTTAGACAAGGTGTAGAAGGCAGATTTGCAGGATTTGAGGGATTGGACAAGGAGAACCTTGTAGAAGAACTTGATTATCTGTTAGGATAGTCATGTGACCGATGGAAATCATCTTGGCTAGTGCTTTGTAAGTATGATATTAAGATGTCTACAGTAATTTAAAGGTCTAATAATAGGTTGAGAGAGTCATCGTCTTTTGGCTTATGACTTAAGTTGTCAAGAATGGAATTTAGTGAACAATGTGAGTTGTGGACTATTTGTTTTGGTACAAACATTTTGAGGGTGAATAAGTTGAATTGATGAGTGACTGTTGTTTTGTTTCTACAAGAATGATAAGAACAAAGTTGAAAGTTGATGTTGAAAATGGTTTACTATATGGAAATGGTGAGTTGGCTATTGATAGCCTTGTGAAATTAATGAATTTTACTAAATGAAAAGTGAATTTTGGATGAATTGGTAATTTGATCTTCTCCTGATTTTGATTGGGATTGAAATTCCTTGAAGAATAAGTGTTTGGTATGATGCTCTACATCAAGCATTCCATCCTTTAGTTTAGTTATTACTTTTTGTTCAACAATTAGCTAAGAATCTAGCAACTTCATGTTCCTGCAGCCACTAGAATTCCATTCTGTGATTGTTCCTACAGTCAAAGCAGATAGATTAGTTTCCTGTTTGTTTGCTCAAATTTTCATTTTTGTCATGCACTTTAGCTTGGTATAGTTTTTGGTTGATGTTCAACACTTATGTTATTTCTTTCCAAGCAATTTACTTTCAACATTATGTCTTTCTTAGTTTTAGAATGAAGATGGCTACAATGGATTCCTAGTGCACATACCGTGTTGACCCATTTCAAGTCTACGTCTGTGGGTTGACAAGTTAAATGCACCTTCATGATGATTGAGATAGCTATTTAGATTAGATGTCCAATCTCTAAATAACATCTTTAAGGGCTTAGTTGTTAAATCATTGTAGGAGGCTAACATTTTTGGTGCCGTTGTCATGGATGGTGTCAAACTAGAAAGTTCTTTGGATTCATTGAAATATTATTTCCTGTTGAAGTATTTCTGAAAGTTTGTTCTTAGTACATCCCTCATTTAGGAAGTAATGACCCCCTATTCTTTCACCAATTCTTTGTGTGAGTTAGTTGATGCTGAGTTGATACCATATGCATAGAGGAAGGAGAAGAGATGCTTATGGGAGATTCCTTCCTAATGATCCTGATCCATTTCAGCTAGAAGAGCTTCCAAATCTTCCCAAAGAAGAAGAAGAGCCACATCCCTTTGCTGATGGATTTTCTTATCTGACTAGTTTTGAAATTTCCTCTGAAGACCAAAATCAGATTGAGAATCCCTTTGCTTTGAAACTTCATCAGGAAGGCATGGGTGATGCAAATAGAAAAAAACCTAACCAACCAACCTTTCTTTTCCCCATTACTCATCAGAATGAAGTTGACAACCTCAAAAATATCCCTGCTTCAATCCTCCCTAAGTTCTATGGACTTGTCTTAGAAGACCCTAATACCTTCTTGTTTGAATTTGATATACTCTGCAGGAGCTATGACTATACCAGTAATGCTCATAGGATTAAGTTATTTCCTACCACTTTGAAAGAGGCTGCATTAAGATGGTTTATGAGCCTAGGCAGAAATACTGTGGAGACTTGGGAGGACATGAAGACAAGGTTCCTTGAGAATTACAAGGAATATTGTAGGGGCAGTGACATGAGGAGAGATGACATTTTTAGGATGTAGCAAAAGGAAGAAGAGAGCCTAGAGGATTACATTTCAAGTTTTTTTTTTCTACAGAAATCTCCACACCATACACTCAATGAAGAATCATAAAAGTAGGTTTTCCTAAGAGGAATTAATGATAGTTGCACTAATTCCTTGGACCTGATGGCAGGAGGAGATATCACGCAAGTTCCTTGGGAGGATATCAAGAAGATATGTCAGAACTATTCTAGGGCAACTTCAAAGAAAGGGAGAGCTTACCAATCCTCTATGGGTAAGTCATCTACCAATGGAGTCTCAAGGATGGAGATTACTCACTTGTTGTCAGACTTCAAGCAAGACATCATAAAAAATCTAGCTACTCAACTGGATACACTTCAAGCTAAGAAGAAACAAGAGGAGGCAGAGGCAATGTTGGTAGAATATTGCCCTCATTGTAGAAAAAGGTACTATAGATGCAAGATGGTAGCTAATATTGATAGTAAGTAGATCCCACCTAAGTTCAAGCCAATCCAGGGTGAAGATGATAAAGTCTACTATGTTGCACAAAGGAGGCCATGGGCTCCAATACAAGGTACGCCACCTGATCCATTATCTTTTCTTGGGCCATATTTCAATTCTTATTCATCTGGTAACTAGTGGCAACCCCCATATCCATCCAATTATGAAGGATGTCCACCACAACCTTGGAGTAACCCTCCAAATACCTGGCATAATCACCAAAACTCTCCACCCTAGTGGCAGCAACCTTAGGGGAATTGGCAGTAGTTTCAAGGGAATTGGCAACCACCTCCAGGAAACTGGCAACAAACATCTCAATATAGGGGGGGACAATAATGGCCATACTAGACCACTAGTTACATGCAGCCACCTTTTCAGCCCCAACAACCTGCTATAATGCCTCCTCCTACTAGTGCAAGTTCAAATACACCTAAACCTACTCAGCTACTAGCTCAGCCCACACCTAACCCAAATAACAAACCACAACAGCAGCAACTAGTATATTCTGTTGATCCAAATATATTTCCTACGTATGTTGTGAGTGTAAGTGACATCCACTTGCGTTCAAGAACTACTTTTCCAGCTCCTTCCACACCCATTATTACTAAGCTTCCTATGGAAGAGGAGGATGAGCATCTGAATATCCCCATTTAACCAAGTGCACCTAAAAACCCTGAACCAGTCCCAGTCCAACAGACTGAACAAGAACCACCATTTCCTTAGAGATTGGAAGTTGCTAAGCAAAAGGAAGAGACAGAGGAAACAACCTTTGACATTTTAGATCAATTAAAGCATATATGTGTCAAGATACCTCTATTTCAGGCCATAAAAGATGCTCCCATATATGGAAAAAAAATTAAGGAAGCATGTCTCAAGAAGCCAGGTAGGAAAAATAAAGACACCACTATGGTTCATGTGGTGGGATAGCTGGCTGACATCATGCTTGAGAAAGTGACTGTCCCCAAGTATAATGACCTAGGTAGTCATGTGGTAGGAGTTGTTATAAATGGGATCCAAATAAAGAATGCTCTGATTGATTTGAGAGAAACAATAAATGTGATGACTAACAATATCCTACAACAACTAAATGTTGCAAGCATGAGATTTACTCCTACTGTCCTACAGTTTGCTGATAGTTCCACTGTTAAACTTGATGGTATAGTAGAGGATCTTGTGGTAACTTTAGACTCTTGGGAGCACCTAGTAGATTTCATGACTCTTTCTCCCAAAGCTACACTAGGCAGGTATCCTATTATTCTTGGAAGGTCATGGTTAGCAATAGTACATGACTATATTGGATGTCAATCATGAGACATGACCATTTTTTATGGGAAGAGCACCAAAAAAAAATTTCTTTACCCTCCTGCTTAACCATATCATGATATGGATAACCCCATATGGCCACATGTTGATGAAGAGGCTGAGGAAGTTAATTTTGTGGCACAACTTATGATGTTAGGCAGAAGTTATTTCATGTGGCTTCAAGAACAAGATGAAGTATTTTCTAACATAATTCAAAACCATTGTGAGGTGGAGGAATCATCATCCTCTAATACATCTGACTCTACTGATCAAGTAAAGACACTCCTACCCGCTCTTCCTGTAGCAACTGATGTGTTTCACACATTGCTACCACATGAACTCAAGGTACCAAGTATTAGTGAAACAACTATGATAGAGTTAACCAAACAAGTGCAAGTGTCAGAAGGAAAATACTTGAATACTAACAACAAATTGATTCAAGAGCAACAATTGGCTTTGAAAAATCTGTAGAGGAGCCACCAACATGCGTTTGCATGGGACTATCATGATATGAAAGGCTTGGACCCCAAGCTCTACACTCATAGGATATACATCAGAGATGATTGTACACCAGTGAGGTAGCCATAAAGAAGAATTAACCTTGCATTAAGAGAAATTGTAAAAGGGGAACTACAAAAATTGCTAGATGCAGGTTTTATCTACCCCATTTCAGATAGCCAATGGGTTTCTCCATTGGTGATTGTGCCCAAAAAGGGAGGGAAGTGGAAAGTTTGTGTTGATTATAGGGAACTCAATGCTACCACCAAAAAAAGATCACTTTCCCTTTCCTTTCATAGACCAAGCTCTAGATTCGCTTGCAGGAAAACAATACTTGTCTTTTCTAGATGGATTCAGTGGGTATAACCAAATCCAAATCACACCTAAGTACCAAGAAAATACCACCTTTACCTATCCATGGGGGACCTATGCCTACTCAGTACTTCCATTTGGCTTATGCAATACACCTACAACTTTTCAGAGGGCGGTCATTAACATATTTTCAAATATCTCACATGATTGCATGGAGATTTATATGGATGATTTTACTACCTATGGTATTGATTTTACTGAAGCATTGGAAAATCTTAGGAGAGTCTTAAAGAGATTTGAAGAGCATAATTTGTCTTTAAATAGTGAAAAGTGCTTCATGATGATGCAAGAAGGTGTAGTCCTTGGCCACTACATCTCTCACCAAGGAATTCAAGTAGATCCTACCAAGATTGAGGTGATCACCAATCTAACTATACCTACAAACAAAAAGATGTTAGGAGTTTCTTGAGACATGCAGGTTATTATAGGTGTTTCATGAAAGACTTCAACAAAATGGTAGCACCATTGTACAGTCTTCTAACCAAAGATGCTGAATTCCAATGGACAGAAGACTGTAACAAGGCATTCTCTGAATTGAAAGCAACTTTAACTCATTCTCCTATTCTCAAAGGTCCTAATTGGGAGATTCCTTTTCACATTCATATAGATGCATCAGACTATGTTATAGGAGCAGTCTTGGGACAAAAAGAAGGAGCAATTGAAAATGCTATTTATTTTGTCAGCAAAAACCTGCAAGGAGCTGAATTCAATTATACAGTGACAAAAAAGGAAATGCTGACAGTAATATATGCACTTAACAAATTCAAAAACTACATAACCAGCTATCAGATCTTTGTGCACACCGATCATGCAGCCATTAGATACCTCATGAATAAACCCCTGATCTCAGGAAGGCTAGCGAGATGGTTATTGCTGATGCAGGAGTTTGACATAACCATTGTGGATAAACTAGGGAAGGCCAATGTTGTTGCAAAATTTATTTCAAGGCTGACTACATCAAAGGACAATCAAGTCATTGATGACTCTTTCCCTAATGAACATTTATTTTCCATTAGTGTGCATACACCTTGGTATACTAATATAGCTAATTATCTGGTCACAGGGAGAGTTCCTCCTCACTTCTCTCCAAAAGAGAGAAGGGTTCTCATTGAGAAAACTTTTCCTTTCTCATGACCATGTCATGAGGAGATGTGTGAGGGAAGATGAGACATATGATATACTACATGCATGTCACAATCAACCCTATGGAGGGAATTTTGCAGCCAAGAGGACAACAATGAAGATTCTGAACATAGGATATTACTGGCCCACACTCCACAAGGATGCAAGGAAATATACAAGGAAGTGTGACAGATGCCAAAGGATGGGCCGACCAACCAAATCTGATGAGATGCCACTTTACCCCCATGTAGTAATTAGTCCATTTGATAAATGTGGATTGGATTTTGTAGGACCCATTGACCCTCCATCAAATGGTAAATCCTATATCTTAGTATGCACTGATTATGTAACCAAGTGGGTAGAAGTTAAGGCCATGAAGCATGCAGAGATAATAAGGTTGAAAAATTACTTTATGAGGAAATTTTTACATGGTATGGGGTTCCAAGAGAGATAGTGACTGATCAAGGGGCTCAATTCACCTCAACCCTTGTTATAGCATTGGTCAATGAGTGCAACATAAGGCATAGGAAGTCTACTCCTTATCATCCCCAGACCGATGGCCAAGTTGAGGTGACTAATAGGGAAATTGAAGCCATTCTGACCAAAACAGTAGCCATCCATGGGAAGGATTGGGAAAATAGGCTTCCATAAGCTATTTGGGCCTATCGAACCACTTGGGAAGACAACCACAAGCTTCACTCCTCTTGAATTTCTGAATGGAAATATAGCTATGATGCCCATTGAATTTGAGCATAAGACTCTTAGGACTGCCCTAGATTTAGGGATGGATATCTTTGAGGCACAAAGGGATAGAATCATGCAACTGAATGATTTGGGTGAAATAAGGAAGGAAGCCTTGCATCATATAGAGGTAGTGCAAAATCAGAGAATAAAGTGGCATGACAAATTCATTAAGGACAATAAATTTCAGCCAGGTGACTGGGAACTTCTCTACGACTCAAAGTATCAAGATAATGCAGGAAAATTGCAAACAAGGTGGTTAGGACCATATGAGGTTGTTGAAGTCTTCTCCAATGGTGATGTTCAGCTCAGTATCATTGACCCTGTTAATTTTAAGTTGCTTGTCAATGGTCATCGCCTCAGGTTGTATCACAAGCCAACTTCCAAGGAGGAATTCCTATATCAATTCACTCAACATGCAATACCTGAACTTCCTGTAGCCGAAGGAAGTGGACCTAGTGTCCCTCCTTCTAGCTAACTAAGGTACGTAACTTGTCATAATAAAGACTTCCACTTTTATGGGAGTCCACTTCTTCATTCATTCACCCATCTGCCCATCCATCTCCACCTTTCTCTCTGTTCGATCTCACCACCATAACTTCACTTCATTCCACTTCGATTTATTCCATCTCCATTTGCATTAATTGCTAAACTAACTTCTTAAAAGGTGACCGGTACTTCCTCCATATTCTTTGCAACAAATATTCCATGAATTTAGGTACGTGCGCATCAAATTGTTAAATCTTAATTACCTTTTAGTACATTCATTTAATTATTGTACATTAATATAGACATTCACCATAGCATGTAATTATTCCCTACCCGGTCAAATCACCATTACTACCTTGCATGCAAGGACACATGCTCAAATTTAGGTTGGGGGGAAGTGTGCTACCATGTCCACATTTCAGTCTATGTTCATCCATGTCAACAAAGTTTAAATTGAGCCAATTTGAATTCTAAGTGAGGTGACTGGTCTCATGTGTGAGATGACATCAACCACTACCATTTTTCTTGATTATATCTTTCATTTATTACTCCTTTACTGCCTTTATTTCCTCTGTCATAATCCTAAGTCGCCAAAAAGGTAAAATTCAGATGATATTGGCATTGGGAATTTTGCAACATTGCAGGAAGGAGAAATTTGGCTTTTAAATGAAGATTGCAGGAAGGGAAACCTTGCAAAGTGATTGTTTAATTGCAGATAGTTGAACAATGGGAGGTGGTTTAATTAGAAATGAACCCATGGTTCATGATGTTGTGCTACAGGATGCACCTACCTAGACCGAATTTAGGAATTGTAGATGGTTAGATTATTTCCTAAAGCTAAATGGCTATAATGAAGATGTTGCATTAGAATTTGCGTACACATTGTCTGAAAGAAAAGCCATGGTAAAAGGGTTGGAGGTAGTAGCTACTGAAGAAAGGATTGCAGAAGTTACAAGGTTGCCTATCGACGGTGAACATTACCCTACTACCAGAGATGCCAGGTCAACTATAGCTGAATTTACAGAACCTGGTGACCCTCCATTAAATGTGGAAAAGGAAGGTGCGAAGAGAACCTCTCTGCCTAAGCCATGGAATCAAATAGTTGTCTACATTATAAAGTACATCACTTGTGAAGGCCATCTATTGAACCTACATTCTGTGCACTTCAAAATCCTGAATCATATGCAGCATGGGAGAAGAATGAACGTGCCAAACATGTTATATCTTCTCCTTTCAATCAAGGTGGCTGAAACTCAAAAAGGTAGCGATAATTTTGTTTACCACCATTGTTTGATCAAATTATTAGTAGAGAAGTCTCTGCAGGATGTGTCTGATATGACTTGGGAAGAATTCTTAAATATTGATCAAATTAGACCAGGGAATTTGTGACCTAGGGGTTTTCCTCAACCTTATAGGGTTAGTAGGAGAGTGAGAAATGTTGAAGCCACTCCTGGTCTCAACTTCTGGTGCAAGTCGTAGTGTAAACCTTCTTGCATCCAAACAAACTATAGTGATTAGTTCTTTTGAGATAGAACAATCAGAAAAAGAAAGTTCCTCTTTAGATTCTAATGATAATGTCCCTCTTGGAACCCTATGCGAACTAGGGCACAAAATAAAGAGGTAGAAATAAGGAAGGGAAAAGCTAAAAAGCAAACAACAGAAAAATAAAAAATAAGCTCTAAGAAACGAAAGACTGACACTGTTTTTCTTACGGCCAAAGAAAAACATGAAAGCCCTCCTAGAAAATCAAGACCAGCTGGGCCAGCCTTTGGTGTATCTCTGGAATGAAGCCCTTGGCCTCGAGGAACATCACAAGAAGACACAGATGCCCCAATGGGGTAGGTGAATGTTGAGGAAAAGGACATATTTGAGGAAGTGGCAAATATAACGCTGACAAATCTTGTTGACATCACAAAACAAGTTGGGAGTCAAGAGTATGAGGAGAATCGGGATCTCTTGTAGCAAGGGCAAGAGAAAGAATTCCTATATCAAGAGAAAAATGAAGAACAAGATTCCCTAAAACTAGAACTGGGAGAACAATCAACACCCGTGCAGCTAGAATTGATTGAACAATTAAAATCCCTGCAGTTGGGGCCACATGAAGAGCAAGCATTAGTTCCAGGAAAAATTCTAGTAGGAATACATAATCCCTCTATTTTTTCAATGCAAATGGTAGCTATGAACTTATGGAATGAGATGTGAAGGAGGGAAGAGAAATGGAAAGAGGAGAAACACAGGATAAAGGAGGAAATCAAGAAGAAGGATGAGGAAATTGAAGAGAAGAATATAGAAATTGCGGCTTTAAAGGAAAAGGTGGACAATATAGTAGCCTTAATACCTTAGATATTAGAGTGCAGGAATCCTCCAAGGGTCTATGCTCTATATTTGAAGGAGATGAATCTTTCTTTTAAACTATCAAGGATCATTTCAGGTTTGAATCCTTCCATTGTGACTCCTCTTGAATTTTTCCAAGCTTATCAGATTGCTCCTCCTGAAATGAAAAATTTGTTTTGTGAATTTTATTTGCATAATTATTATGTGTCCCAAGATCATGATTGGAATCCATTGTTGTATGTTGGGGATCTCCAATTAAGGGCATTCATGTCCTAGATACAAAATGAAATTAGTTGGGGACAATAGTTTAGGACTTATAGGCAAATAGAATCCAACACTCCCTTGCCTATTAGGGCTGATTCTAGAAACCCAAGAGAAATTTTTAGGGAATGGCATAGATTCCTTTACATAATAAGCTATAGCAGTAGGATCCTACCTGAGAGAGAAGTAGTTTATACAAAATACGAGAAGGTAGCAAAACCACAGGGGAATCTGTAATGGGATATCTATCATAGAGGTGGAACAATCTGACTGATGAGTTGAAAAAAGCTAAGCCTCGCTCCCTACAAAACTATGTTGCAACACTTAAGAGAGTTGGTAGGTATATACAAATTGGAAGGACAAAGGGACAATTTTGATTTCCACTAAATTTTCAGCCACCTATCTTATTATGATCTGTGCCAAATTTCAGGTATTACTAGTATGATATAGTTGCAGAAAGAAAAAGATGGAACAGGTTGGACAACATGCAAGGGTTCTATTGGGACCCCAATTCATTCACTATAAGAACTGATGTTGGGCAGATGGAAGTTGCAAATTTCAAGGCATTGACCATGCAAAAGAATAACTCGTCCTTTGCTGGAGGACCAGAAAAACCTTAGGTTGGGGGAGTGATGAGTCTAGTTTATGGTCAAATTTTGATAGAGTTTATTATCCATTTGTTGCAGTTGTCATAGACCTTGATACTTGGATGTTGACATTTTCATGTTATTTCCTCAAAACCATGGACATTGGGCATAAGCTTATTTTTGTAACCTTTAAATGATATTGACATGCTATATGAACTATCTATGTTGATTTTACATGTGGATTAATGAATGTTACTTTAAGATAGTTATAGATATGCAATTGTTGTGTGTACTAATATTGTTATGCAGATATAATTAGACCCTACAAAGTTGAGGAAGATTTTTCTAGCTAGTCATTCGCCATAAAGGTCAACAATGAGATCATTCAAAGGTCAATGGAGGGAGATTTCTAGTTCAAATTGAAAGATTGTAACTACCTTGTAAATGGTCTTAATATTTTGTTGAGAAATATAGGAGCTATTTTTATGCTAGATTTGCATTAAGGAAAACTGGCTTGACCAGATTCCATGCATGCATAACCTCCTCTCCACTTTTTATGCTTTCCCTAAAGTGGCATCCTCCTAATCTATTGGAGTTGACCACCTTGCTAGGTAGTTAGTTAGTAGCTTTTCCTCCTATAAATAAGACTCGTATGCTCCTTCTTAGAAGGTTGATTAATCTGATGTTGTATTCGCATTCTTAGTTTTTCTAGTAATATAGTGATGTTGCTCAATTGTACTCATGTTTTCCAATGAATAAAATGAAGTTATAAGTTCGTGCATCTGAGTTTACATTTTTCTTAAGCGATACTCATCCAAGGGGTCCCACTTGGTGAGAATTCCATCCTTTAGTTTAGTTATTACTTTCTATTTAGCAATTAGTTAATAATCTGACAACTGTATGTTCCTATAGCCACTAGAATTCCATTCTATGACTGTTCTTGCAGCCAAAGCAGATAGAGTAGTTTCCTATTTGTTTGCTCATATTTTCATTTCTGTCATGCACTTTAGCTTGGTATAGTTGTTGGTTGATGTTCAACACTTATGTTATTTCTTTCCAAGCAATTTACTTTCAACATTATTTCTTTCTTAGCTACATAATGAAGATGGCTACTATGGATTCCTAGTGCACATATCATGCTAATCCATTTCAAGTCTATGTCCCTAGGTTGACAAGTTAAATGCACCTTCATGATGATTGAGATAGCTATTTATATTAGATGTCCAATCTCTGAATCTCAGCTTTAAGGGCTTAGTTGTTAAATCATTGTAGGAGGCCAACACTAAGTACAATGACATCAAATAGATTTTTGAACTATGTAATATGTAATGAAACAACTTGTCCAATGGAAGAATGTGATAGGAAATATGTTGAAAATACTTTATAATAATATTCCACTTTGAGGGAAAAACCTCCAATAGTCATTGAAACAAATATTTTTGAAAGAGCAAGGGGGTAGGAGTTGGGATGTTGCCAAGGGATCACCAAAATCTTTAAAATCTTAAATTGATACTTAAGGTGACCAATCCATCTACCACTTGGTTTCCTTCCTTGTAAGTGTGAAGGGAAATATAATTCTCAATATTTTTTAGCAGTTCTTGGATATTAAAGATAATGTCAATGAGGTTCTAAGGTGGTTTTACATTTCTAAAAATAATATTAATGATAATTTTTGAGTCCCCCTCAAGATATAAGTGACTAATTATGATGGACAGGTCCATTTTGATTCCCATAGTAGAGCAAGAGCCTCAAGCTCATTGCTGGATTTCACACCTAGACCACCAGAATAGACAGTTATAAAGTTACATGTATGTGACCTCAAGAACCCCCCCCACTAGCAAGTTTTGGGTTCCCTTTTATTGAACCAACAAAGTTCATCTTGTACCAACCAACAAGGGGAGATTTCCAAATGGTATTCAACCGAGAAATATTTTTAGATTTGTCAATATTTTTAATATCCATCATGATTCCCTAGAATTTAGAAATGGATAGCTCCAAGGGGAAGAAGGAGACTCAATGTTTTTTGTATAGGTGGTTTTCATTGAACCAAAATATCAACCTATCAATTCCCAATACAACCGCCAGATTTATACAAGATCCAAGATGTATAGGAGGTGATTAAGCCATGTCACAAACCCAGGTGTCACACTACACAACATAAGGAAACCAAGGGTGAAACTCTTGCAAGAAATCCCCTAGTGCAAGCAAGGGGCTTGAACCTGTGACCTCAGCTCTTATACCAATTGTTGCGTAGGTGGTTGTCATTGCACCAAAAGATTGACCTATCAATGCTTGATACAACCACTAGGTTTAAACAAGATCTAGGATCCACAGGAGGTGGTTAAGCCATGTCATGAACCCAAGCGTTGTGATATACAACACAAGGAGACCAAGGGTGAAACTCTTGCAACAAGGTTCTGATAGAAATATTCTTCATCAAGAGCTTGGAGAAGGAAAAGAATACTTCATCAACATTCTTGGATGAATTCATGAACATATGGTTTTTCCTCTCTTTCCAAAGACACCAAACCAAGAAAGGGGGGATTTGAGCCTAAAACTCTTTTATAAGAGGGTGGGAGAATGTAGAGAACCAAGTATCTATAAATGAGAACATATTATCATTCATGACCAACATAGATCAAATTTTTGCATGCATTTTTCCCAAACATCTTTAGAAAATTCACAATGGAAAAAAATGGGGAATCATTTCCTCCATCTTGTGACAAATAAAACATCTATTGGGGAGGAGAAAACCTCTCTTTTAGAGATTATCTTGGGTCAAAAAATATTTGTGGACAACATTCCACTAGAAAAAATTGACTTCTGATGTTAAATTTTGGTTCCAAAATTTAGCCCAAAATATGTTTTTATTAGAGAGGTCTAACAGTATTTCATAACTAGACTTGATAGTAAAACAAAAAAAATTGTTCTAGTTCTATAGAATATTTTCCTCTCTAGGGAAGATATGAGTTCAAAATTCTTATAGCAACTTTTGAAGGTCATTGGCTATTGTGATCAAATTGATTTGGTTGGGGAAACATTTTGATAGATCTTTCCATTGGTTAAATATTTCATTCTTGTATATATCATTAGTGACCATCAAGCAAAAAATGACTATCAATTGTTGTTAGTTTGTTGAAGGTTTGGTGAGAGCTAAGGGGTTGCTAGGTTAACCAAATATCCTCCCAAAACCTAATAGTTCTATCATTTCCAATTTTCCACTTGGTCCCTTTTAGAAGTAAACTCATAGACTTAAGAACATTGTTCTAGATTAAAGACACTTTTAGTAAGCCTACCTTAAAAATAAAATTATTATCCAAGGAATTTTCTAAGTACTTGGCCCTTATAAACCATCCCCATTTCCTGTTGTCTTTGATTAGAATCCAATCCATTTTGTTCAGTAAATCCTTATTTGTCAATTGCATTTTTTTTATGCCTAAGCCACCATGTAGTTTTGGGAGACAAACCTTATCCAAGTTGATAAGGGAAATTATCCTTTTTCCTCAACCCTAGTCCATAATAAACTCTCTACATTTGTTCAAATTACTCTACTAAGTACTCAAGAATTTTGAATAGAGAGAGAAAGTAAATAGGAATGCCTTGTAGGGAAGCTTTGAGTGATTGGAATTTTCCACCATGGGAGAGGATTTTACCTTTGAATTTAATGAGTTTTCTTTGAGTCCTCTCCAAGACCGAGTTCCAAAAGGCCAGAGTGACATGTTTAACCATTAGAGGTAGACCACGATAAGTATTGGGGTGTTGAGCATCAATGCACCCCATGATTTCTATGATTTTCTACTAAAGCTCCAAGGAGGTGTTAAAGAAGTAAATATGTCTTTTCTTAAAATTAATACATTGACCCACAACAGTAGCATAATATTCTAGGAAAATTTTCCATATTCTCTCCTCCAATACAGAATCATGTCCAAACAGGATTGTTTCATCCACAAATTGTTGGACAAAATAAGGGTGAACATAGGTGGCAACTTTGATACCTTTAAGCTCCCCTATTCTAATCATAGTCATAATATTTATCCCAATAACTTCTAACATTAGAATGAATAGGTAGGAGGATAAGGGGTCCCACTTCCTAATACCTCTTCTAATACAAAAGAAACCCTGAGGGATACCATTGACCAACACTGAGAATTTGGTAGTGGTGATACATTCATGAATTAAATTAATTACATTATTCTAAAAACCAAAATTATTAAGAATCTTGAATAAAAATTTCTAGGAGACCCTATTGTAGGCTTTTGAAATTTCAAGTTTGAAATCCATACCTTGTGTGTTACTCCTATCGATTGAATGAATAACTTTGTGAGTGGTCAATGTGGCATCTAGGATCTGTCCAAGTACAAAAACTATTTTGATATTGAAAAAATGACTTATCAAGGGTTAAATCCTTGACACCAAGATTTTAGAGAACACCTTGTAGGTTGTGTTATAGAGGCTAATGGGTCTAAAATAAGCAATATATTTAGGGTTAGAAATCTTGGGGACCAGTGAAATAAAAGTATTGTTGATTTATTTAAGCACCTTCCCAATCCTAACAAAGTCTCTAGCAGCATCAGTGACATTTCCCAGTGATATCCTAGAATTATTGATAAAAAGCAAGAGTAAGTCATTCAGGCCCATGTCTTTGAAGGAACCCATGGAGAATATTTTTTCCTTGAATTCTTCCCCCATGATAGGATGATTGAATGAGAGATTATCTTCATGGGTGAGTAATGAGGGGATGCAGTTCAACAACTTCTCAACTAGAGTAGAGGGGGAAGGAATAAAATGTGTAGTAAGTAGAGACTCAAAAGGTTCTCTCTCGATTGTCTATTATTCTTGGTAAATATTTGACCTTGGAGGTCAATATCCATAAGACTAGCGACATTTAGAAAGTCAGAAAAAAATTTCATACTATCCAAAAGTCCATAATTCCCCCTAAATTCTTACAAGGATATAAGGGGTTATTAAAATCTCCAACAACCATCCAATAGGATTTTTTTAGCACTAATCATGGAATACATATTCTCCCAAACCTCTTTTCTTGTATTTCTCAAATTTGGTGCATAAAGGCTTAACATTATCCATTCTTTATTAGCAAAAAGTAACTTAACTTCTAGACTATTTCTTGAGTGGCTAAAATATGAACCCCAACAATTGTTTGGATCCCACATAGTGAAAATACCTCTAGATGCACCATTAGCTTCAATGATTAATTAATGCACATTTGGAAAGATGTTCTTAGAGACAAATCAAAATTTTGCTTCAGACATTTTGACTTCTTGTAAAAGAGGAATATGAATCTTGTTGTAAAAAAAGTAGCTTTTGACTAAAACTTTATTTTGAAGACTATTGAGTCCCGTAATATTCCATGATAGAATATTCATTTATGTTTTTTACTAGAAGAAACTTATAGAGTACCTTTCCTTTCATTAGAAATTTCACGAGTTACTTCCCTAAGTTGGTTTTTATGAACCCCAACAATTGTTTGGATCCCACATAGTGAAAATACCTCTAGATGTACCATTAGCTTCAATGATTAATAAATGCACATTTGGAAAGATGTTCTTAGAGACAAATCAAAAGTTTTCTTTAGACATTTTGACTTCTTGTAAAAGAGGAATATGAATCTTGTTGTAAAAAAAGTAGCTTTTGACTAAAACTTTTTTTTGAATACTATTGAGTCCCATAATATTCCATGATAGAATATTCATTTATGTTTTTTCCTAGAAGAAACTTATAGAGTAGCTTTCCTTTCATTAGAAATTTCACGAGTTACTTCCCTAAGTTGGTTTCTTTGTAGGAAGGCCTTCCATCCTTTGCATCCACCCTTATATCAACAAATTTCTTAGCAAGTCATTTACCCTTATGTTTAGCTATAGTCTAGCCGTCTTGGTTAGCATTAGGATCCTCCTTCATAGCATCCATATTGTTGGGAGTAAGGATACTATTTGGGTTGTCTTTTAAAAGATCTTGATTCTCAACAATCTATTCAATGTTGTCTAGCTAGGCCTTATGTTCTAGATTGGATGGAACAGGGGAATCCCCTTCACCAAACCCACTAATTATTCTCGGTCCATATTGGAGGGAAGATCCCCATTCTACCTATCTTCTAATGATAATGTGTTAATATCAATCTTAGGGGCCGCTACCCCCCACCATAATTTTTTTTTTGAGAAGAGGCACCATATCGGGAACAACCAACTAGTTCTGTATATTTGTGAATCAAACTGTAGACTATTTTATCTAATTCTACAACAACAAAATCTAGACACACCAAACCATAAAGAGTAGGATCTTAAGGCATGTTTTTATCCTCCAAAGATTCATGAGTATAAATTACTATATTTAGTATTTCCTCTTTGAAGGGGTAATCCTTTGAGCCATCAGTCTAATCCTTAAGCTTCTCAATCGATTCCAAACCATGTTTATTTTTTCCTTTACTACTTAGGAACTGGGTGATAATATGACCATGATTCCCATAATTTTTTTAGAATACCCTTTTGTTTTCATACTGGATAGGTTAAATCCATTCCAAAACTTAGGCTCAATAGTTATGGAAGTTGGAAGAGTTTAAAAACTTTAACTATAACACATAATCTAGCAAAAACTAATTTGGTTTTCTCCTTTGTAACCTTGTGTGATGTGAAAGGGTGCCCAAAGGAATTATAATACAATTAAAGATTTCCTAATCCCAAAATTCCAACAACAGGCCCAAAAGATGAACCTAGACTAGAGTAGTTTTATTAAAATTTTCCTTGGCATCAAATCTTGAACTCCAATGACAAAGAGAAAGAGGATTTTTTCCATAAATCCATGGTCTTCTAGTAAGAACATGAAGGAGATCATCCTAGCTCGTAAATAAGAGGAACATACCTCCTACCATAGAATATAATTTTATTAATAGTAGAATTTGACAACTTAATAGAAGTTCCCTCCTTCGACGCCAACAACTTTGTGACATCATTCCCAGTCACATGTTCCCCTCGGTCACTACCATGAGGGAATGTTTCTAGCCCTTGGACCCACCAATCAAAGAACTAGAAAATTTCCTTGAGGGACTTCCCAATGCAATAGCACTAGCACATGTAGGGAAGGGGGAGGGGGGAGCCATAGGGATTTCCATTGGACATCCAAAACCCATTCGCGCCCAAAATTGAAGCTAAAAAAGTCAAAATTTGTAACCAAAGAAAACTCTTGCTCAGTAATATGCTAGAATATGTTACTATGCATGCTAGGAACTAATTTTCCACTATGCTAAAACTTAGGTACTTGATTAGATGAAAACCTTAAAATTTATAAATTCATTCACCGTTGTTTTGGTTGAGATCCACACTTGTAGGACTAATATCCATTCATATGGAACTAATTTGGTGCATATATCTAAGCTTTCATAGAAGTGGATCGACAAGGAATGGATGATTGTAACATATTACTTCAACTCATTGCATGTGTCTAAAGTGGGAGTCTACAAACATTGTTCTAGAAATTTCTAAGTGAGGATCTTATTATCCTTATTCATGTAAATTGGTAAATTAGCTCAACAAATTTGGAATAATAATTGAATACAATAAATAATCATATAATATACCTAGGTTGATGATGCAATTATGATTCTTTATGATTCCACTATTATACTCTCTTGTGAATTATCATTTAAGGATTCCTAGGTGATCTATACATTATTTTAAAAATGAATAATGAGTATCCTTAAGCACAACATAACACAAAAAACTACACAAACTTGAGGTGGGTTGGCTCATGAAAACTAGTGAAAATATTGGAAAGGTTTAAATTTTATTTTTTTTAGATTTGATAGTTTTGGGGTTCAATTCTACGATCATAGAATGACCCAAGCCAATTCCACACATGCAATATGATCTAAAGTGGTGAGTCAAAGATCTAGGAATCAAGACCATTTTTTGGAATGGGTGATGATCAGAAAACATAGATAATGTCATGATCCAAGTTGCATGCAAGAATATGCTACTTATAAACTTGTTTTATATGATTTAACACTCTAATAAAGGTGAGTTTAACATAAGGTTCAAAGAAGTATGAGAATACAATTTTCACTATTATAAGAATATAAAAGGATGTAGCAATTAGTTAACTCTAAAAAGGGGTGTATAAGTTGGGCCCAAAAACAAAGGAAAAAGAGCATGAGCATGCAATTTTTCAATATTTCAAGAACATAAATATATATACAAATTAATTAACTTTAAAAGGGGTATGTAAAAATATAGACAAAAAAACTTCTCTTGAGATTAATGTAGGCTAATCTAATGAAATACTTATAACCAACAAAAATTAACCTAGATTAATTAATGGTGGTCCATGGACTAGTGTATTATGAAATTAAATGCTAAGCTATAAATAGGAAATGTAATGTATAGGGGTAGTTAGCTCTTGATGATTTAAGAATAAATGTTGTTTGTTGAAGACTGTATTATTTGATCATTTCTTGCTTGAAAGTATAATATATTTATCAACTAGAAAATGAGATAATAATAAAGCAAATTAATAACAAAAACCACTAAACTATAATTAAAGACAATACTCAATCCAATCAAACAATGAAGCACAATCAACATAATGAGATCAAATAATAAAACAATGCAATTACCTTCCTTGTGTCAAACTTGATTTACCTCCATTGTTCTTCTTTGTCTTGCTTTGCTCTCAGTTATGTGTGTACTACTTTGCTTCAAGCTCAATACAAATGAATAAAATGAACAGATGCAAAAAGCCAAAGATTCATGGTTAGCCTTCAAAAAGGAATGCAAGTTGCTATAGAATTGTCTGATTTGGATGGACGATCAGGATTAAGAGGTGGATGATTAAGATCAAGGGTAAATAATCCTAGAGAGGAATTGATGAACGAGATAACTAACTGCAACTGACTGTAGGATTTTAGTTAATTGGTTGCATGGAGAATTGATTGATCATCTAATGGATTTGATTGCTTCGTTAAATCTCATTGAGTGGGAGTGAATTGATTTGATTGATCAGTGGGCTGACATTGATTATCTAGGGAAGTGGAAGAGAGTGTTTGTTAAGAACAAGGTGGAAATGCATGAGATAATAATTAATTAAATGAATTAATTATTTGAGGAATGTGCAAGTGGGAATTGGATAAAAAAATATGTAATGCCCCATCGTGCGAACCCCAAAGGACAATTAAACAATAATTACTGCACAATTTTTATTTTTTAAAGTTAACATAACATACATGTAATACACATTAAGTCATGACGTGAATTTCATTTAAGTAGATTCATTAACACATACATCCCTTGGGGTACACAAGGAGTCATTACGCGACTTAGATCCCCACAATGACAATAAAGAATAAAAGCCAAAGATATAATCCACAACAAAGTAAACATTAACAAATGTAACACATACATGATAATCATTGATAAGAAACCATCTGAGTACATAAATACAACATATGCATGATTAACTTAACACATTGAATAACAACTGCCATTAGCCACATAAGGTTTAACGTTACATTACAATACAATGTTCTAGCGGTACAATGATACAACAGTGTTTCCAAACATAAATGGAAACCATACACAAGATACCATGATACAAATAAACAGATGAATACAAAGTATCATAACTGGCTCCAAGACAAATACAACTCTGGAGTCGCTGCAACAGCACCAATCCGCACCTCTCGATCCTTGACTGGGGACCCAATGGGGTGCTTAGCACGTTCCACCCGACCATGTGGGTCCAAAGACCCACCCCCCATGCTAAAGAGCTGACAAGAAGAGTCCTCAACCAAGAACATCCAAACATGGAACCACAAGAATCAACATCCAAAGTATCATAAAACTCAAGGATTACAATGACATAAACAACCACATCCAAGAGTCAACATAATAACTTAAAGTCATAAATCTCATCACATAAAGCAATGACCAGTAAACAAGTAACCAAAAGATGATCATGAAACACTTCCAAATCAAACTGAATTAATAAACATGATACAATTGCAATTAAACAATACAATAACATCATATCACAGTACCAAAAGAGTACAAGGTCATAAATCAATTATCAATGAGATCATACAAGACCACAAAGTACACCAAAGATGTATCAAGGCAATACTCCATAAATCAATATAAGTCCATTCAACCACAATCTAAATCAACTTCCCATAACATACTTCCAAAGGAACACAATAAAGTAAAAACACCTGGGCAACTAGGGGAGAGTGTCATCGCATAGTCCTACATGGGTTGTCCTGTGCTCTTCCTCCCAACTGGAGGCGCCGGTCCCATCTATGGCTGTCCTGTGCCCTTCCTCCCAACTGGAGGCGCCGGTCCATAGGGTGACTCATGCGGAGCCATAAACCTCTCGTGAAGACGAGGTCACGACCTTGCCGACCACGGCCTTCTCAGCCTTCCATTAGTTTGCGGAAGCACTAATGAAGACGAGGCATCCATTTTTTAAATCTTATAATGATATTACTACCCAACCCTCCTAAGTTAATTATTAGGTTTTCACTTGATTACTAACTCACTCGTGGGTTATCCTATGCCCTTCCCCTTAAACGGGGCGCCGGCCCCCACAAGGAGCCACTCTCCCTAGAGACCCAACAACATCAAACCAAAAACAACCAAGGGTTGTACCATCATAATTTGAACAAAGAATCACAACATAAAAGCGCGCGAGGCATTACCCATCTCGCTAACAAGTACAAAATTAGAGTCTCACAAAGCTTCGTACAACCCTTTCAAATTAATGATACCAAAACACTTGCCACATCAAGGGCGCATAAAGAGAGAACATCAAATAACAATCATCTCAAGCCCCTGGAAGTCAAAAAGAATGAAAACCCACAAACAAGGGTAAAATGAAGCAACACAAGTTTTTCCCCAATAATTCCAACACAAGGATAAAATTTCCCTCAAATATGAGATTAACTCATAAAAGCCAAAAAAAAGGAAGATTCATCAAGACCCAACCACAAATCAACAATGGTGTCACCTCAAATAGGGAAACGCAAAAGAAAATCAACCTTTAATTCAGCAAAATCACTTAATAAAACCAAAAGCCACCAACTAGGTATTCCATGGGAGACCTCAATTTTCTCCTCACAAGAACCCCTTAGAGTGGTACGTAAATCACCTTCACAAATCAGCAACATGGCAACAACAACAATTATCTATTCACATTATCAATCTGAACAAAATCAATCTTCTCAACAAACAGGCCAATTACAATCTTAAAGTTCTAAATAACTATCCATATAAGAACCTCATTTATTAGAAACTCAATTGCCAGAAAGTTATCCCCTAACTGACAATCCAAGTAAAATAATTATGAATCAAATCTCAATTCAAGAACTAACCAAATCAAACCATCAAATCAATTGTGAAAAAAAGTAAGCATCATTATAGAGAACTTACGAAGAAGGGAATAAGGAGATAGTCATCATTTAGAAAATCATCTAATTTACATAAACCCTACATTTATCCAAATATAAACAGTCAACTCTTACAACTATCAATTCTCCTAATTACCAAAATAAAACTATGCTAACCAAGAAATTTTCTTATCTTCAACATATCCCTATCTACTTCATAAACTTATAAATATAAAACAATCACACTAATATTCACGTCACACAATTACATGAATGAATGTTTATACAAAAATGTTCATTTCACATAACAATTCCTAGGTCTCAAAAATAAATATGAAAGATTCCATTACCTATTTGCCAAGAGTATCCATTAGCCAATCATAATCAACCTATGAGGGATAAGAGTATGTTTATTAAGAAAAAGACCTTCCTTCAAAATGACATTATACTTCCTTCCTATTTCAAATTAATTCTTCTAATTGACTTAATATTACTAATTTCATCATTTGCTATAAACCATCATCCACAACATTAATCTTGATGACATTTCTAATATAATTGAATTCTCTAGTAGCTACCTCGATATCAAATTAGCATTTTCCTATGAGTGCTATACACTAAATTTTTTTATTCAACTTACTCAAAAATATTCAATTCATCATTTGATTGTTGCACCAAATTTTATACTCTTTTAAATAATATTTTCTAATCCAATTCACCCTAATAATATAAACCACCTTATATCTTAAACACTAACTACAAAAGACCAATTTTTACTATCATAGAAAGAAGAACACGTCCTAATTGAAATCTTTTATCTTCAACTTATACATACATAAATCTCATTTATTCATTTTTCCAAAAAGAATTCTCACTTAAATTCTAGATAATGTAATTAAATGGAACTAAAGACAAGGCATCAAGCACTAGGTAAGTAGTTACCAAATTCTACAAGATTGCAAAATTGTTCACTTCAAAGGAATATTATTCTGACCGATTGACATCACATCCCAAACAATACATAAACTCATAGCTATATGATTTACTACACCCTTACAGCTGTGACGGTTCGCCAATGGTTTCAGGGAGGCTACTTAACTCTATACAATACCTCAACTCTAAATGTTGTAACTGAGACAGGTTGCTAAGCATAATAGAAAGTGAATAAAGGAATTTGGAATTATCGCCATCTACTTGCATTATTATCAAATCTCAAATGTTACCCACAAGACGGGAAGGAAGGAGAAAGGTGAGGTGCAAATACGTGACTTAAGAGTAGAGGAATCAAAGTATGATTATTCTTTTCTTTAATTTGAACCTGACACATTCTGTTTTGGTGGCGAGTTTCCAGAGACGCGCTCACATTTGAAGTTTTGAAAGTTGAACTTCACCACAATAAAAAGGGAGCTCTCTATTATGTTAGTACATTGACAATATTTATTTTCAAGTGCTGGAACTGCGACAGAAAAATAGGTTGGCAAAGAAACAGAGGGATTTTCTAAACCTTTAAACTTCCTATATGTTCAGGTACGCGGCTGTGACAGGCTACCAAAGAAATCGGACATATATTTAAACCTCTAAACTTCCTATTATGTTCTAGTGCGCGGATGAGACAGAATGACAAAGAACTCAGAGAGATTAATTAAATCTATACATCCTTCCATGCTCAAGTGCATCGCTGTTACAGGTTATGTATGAAATCAGAGAGATTATTTAAATTTCTACACCCCTGCAAGTCTAAAAGCAATAGCTGGGACGGGTTGCCAATAAAACAAGGAGTCTATTAGATTCTATACACCCTAACCTATTCAAGCATTTCCACAGTGATAGGTTGCGAATGGAACCAGGGAAATTATTTAATTACATGCACCCTACCTTACAACTATATGCAGATATAAGGTAATGGCCGCATGGTTTCCCGACATTACCACAACTTAGGGAATGGATCTCCATGCTTCTTCTCCCATTCTCCACACAAAGATGCCAATTTCTAAGGTTTCAAAGGGAAGATAAAGACAACTATAAGATAAAATTATTCCTCATTTCACAATATACAAATCAGACTCATAGAGGGAAAAGATTTCATGCAACAGGCAGACTTACAGCTAGAAACTAATTGGAAACGATGCATAACAATAACTACAGGCTTAGCTCTTCCGACTTCCTTTGGTTGCCATCCATCAAGGCATAAATCTTACAACGCTACAGCATTATAACAACCCTAATAGGGCCATCCTACTTCCAACGTCTTAACCAGATGCATAGAGAGTCATCATATACAGTGTGCAACATAAAGGTCACAATATTTCTAACATTCAAATTCGGGCTTAGGAGTACTTACAGTAAAAGGGAGTGTGTATCACCTCCAGCTTAACTCCGAGGATTTGATATTTCGTTCTACCATGTTTAGCTTCATCTATTATCCTTCATGGTTCCCTCCTCTCGCAACATCCCCATTCTTCTGGCTTTCCCTGATCATTTTGCATAATGGTTTATCTTGTCTTGTGATATTTGGAGCTGCCATGTTACATCTCCATCCTTTTTCCTTTCTCATCCTTCATAATTTTCCCCCAGAGTTGTCTCTTCCATTCTAATTTATGAGTTTCAATGATTGAAAACTCTGCCTGGAAGGTGATGAGACAGAGGAAGATAAAGCGTATACCATCTTTTCTATTTTCGTCTTCAGTTTTAAATCTTATCTTCATGATTTATTGGACATGATGCTTATCTTTATTTATTTATAATATTCTATTGGAATTTATTTCGTCACATTATTTACCATATTAACATTATTATCTTCACAAGATAATTAACTTATCAATTATAATTAGGTACCAAACTTTTAATGACTTTTCTCGCTTTTACCTTCATTCAAACTTAAGTACAATTTTAATATTTAATCCTCTCTAATATTTTCACTTTTAAATTTGTTAATTGAATTTAATCATTAAATGATAATTATCTTTCCTCATCTAATCCGTTTACTTTAAATAACTAACTCCCAATGATAATTCAATTAATGTTTATTATTGAATCTAATTCTTTATTTAATTCCAAATAAAACAAGTAACCTTATAATTAAATTAACTTTATTAATCAAATCCAAGCATATTATTAGTGTTATCTCATAACCTTAAAATTAAATTAAATAATAAAATCATCACATCATCATGACATTACCAACAACAACTTACTTGACATCAACGATGACTGAAACGGGGGGCACTACAAAATAATTTTATTTATTTATTATTGATGAATGGATAATGTTGAGAGAAAATAGGATAATTAAATAACTAATAATAATTATTTAATTAATATAGAGGAATAAGACAATTAAAGACATAATTTTTTTGATACGTAAGACTTTTTTTATTAACTTAGAAAGAAAGGTATACAACCGTTTTCTAAGCAGGAAATAACCAATACTTCGATACCACTCTAAGATGATCGGACTCCATACAACCTTCTCTAATAATTCGATCAACAAGACAAAATTTTCAAAATTGACAATTCCACTGTCAAAACCAAAAAACCCCAGATGAACAAGCAACATTCAGACCTAACAACTACTAGAAATTGCAAAAACCAAGAAGCCAAAAAAACTATAGGAACCCATTAAGCTTTGTAAAGGACTCAAAGTCCCCAACCCATTTGAAGCCTCCAGGAACCAATAAACCACACATTTTCTTTAGATACTCCACTGCAACAACAAAAATCATCTGGTGGTGCAAGAGAGTCGTCCCTCTTAGGTCCAGGAGAAAGGGATAAAAATTAACGGCCTCATCGGTCTTCCGCTAGAGCTCCAAATCATCTGGACGTTGGATCCCGGTGCCTAAAATTGTCATCTTCAAAACCTCCTCCACACCACCAACCAAATTCTTCCTAAATAGCCTCATCAACAACTCCTTCGCCTCCAACTTAGGAATGTGGTTGTCAAGTAAAGAGGCCAAAAACCTTGAGGAAACATGTGCATTGTCCCTCCCATACTCCTTCTACTCGAGGTGACCAGTGCCCAGAATCATTTTGACCGTCGCAACTATGAGAGGGTCGAAGTTGAGAAAAAATCACTTCGACCTCTGGTCCTTTATCTCATGAAATGCTGCTTGCCTCGATGTATCCTTCAAAGAAATTGGAGTGTCCACTCCAAACCACGTCAAACCCTCCACTGAGACTTCTATGATAAACTTTGAGCACCCAACCATTGACACCCACAGATGACACCAGAAGTCAAGCTATGACCACCAAACAACTACCACCATTAACAAAGCCACACACACCAAGAATGAATTATTACTTTGTACATACCATCACCTCCACCCATAAATAAAGCTCGCACTCGCCTAGCAATGCTATCATCACATGAACGAGGCATCATTACCAAGTAAGCAAGATTTCCTTGCAACAAAAATTTTGTCCTTCATACCCTTCTTCGTATACGAAGCCTTCAATAAAAAACATCCTTAAAATGACAACCTTTAATACATGTACTCAGCTTAAAGGACCTCTCCGCCCTTTCAACCTATGAGGCCTTCAACTTCCACCTCAACATTAAGCACCCCTACAAGGATGCCACTCACCATGACCCGTCAAATGCCCTCCATCAGCTTGGAGGGCCGCCCTCCCATCCGCCCACAATAATTAAAGACATAATTAAATAAATAAGATTTATTTAATTAATCAGGATAGAATAACAAATTAAAGATATAATTAAATAAATAGGATTTATTTAATTAATTAGGAAGATCAATGATAAAATAAATTAATTAAATAACATAAATTAATTTAATTAATAGTGGAAATATGACATTAGCTAATAATTAAATAATTGAATATTATTTAATCATTAGGAAAGGATGATAATTAGTGTTAAAATGCTAGTCACAAACTAGAAAAATTTCAAGTATCTACATTTTTCCCCTCTTTGATACAATGCATTTTTATAGCATGTTGTGTCAAAGAAAATTTAAAAATTCATGTTTAAGACCTGCCCTAGTATACCCCAGTGGTAGCAAGATAGCATGGTACCCCCTCGGTAAATTTTGTAATTTTTTGAAGAATTCTGAAAAAATTTGGGAAATTGTTCCAACAAGCTAATTTGATAGTTCTAAGTATGTAGACTAATAGAAGAAATGTTAACTAGAAGAAAAGGTTAGGAAGAAGTGAAGAACAGTCAGATGGATTGTCCATCCTAATCAAGATTGATGAGATCCATGAAGTGGATCATAATTGGTGTATGATTGATAGATTTGAGATTTAAATAGTGCATGATTATCATCATAGAGTGTTTTATTATGTCACAAGTTGATGTGTGCATACCAAAGCATGAATTATGATGATGATATTTTTTTCGTTTGTCTAAAGATTTTGATATATGGACAAGTGGATATATGTACACCAAGTTGAGACAAACCTTGGTGATGTTAGTATCCATTGTTAAGATTCAGACACAACAAACAAGGAGTGCCCTAATTTAGATTAGTGACAATAGAACCTTGTTGGAATATGTGAGGAAATAACCATTGAGCGTGTTAATCTTGATGCAAGAAAGCATTAGTTGACCTTTGAATTGCATAGGATGTTTTAATTATTCCAAATGGAACCCCAATCGCACACAAGGACCTAAATTAATCCCCAGTCATATTATCAAGACAAACCACAAACAAAAATCAAAAGAAAATAAGTCATGATCTATCATCACTCCTCTAGTCACTTGTGGATATCCTCAAGTAGCATAGGAATATAATATAAGATAAATAAGATAAAAAGATAAGACTTAAACAGACCAAATGAGTCAACAACCATTTAGATCTTCTTACCAAAGATGAGTGTGTTTTGATAGGATTGTGTTTGGTTTCAAGAATGAGACACCTTGTATAAGATGTTTGGTCTGGTTTCAAGGATGTAACAACCTGTATAAGACAACTGATAGCCAATAAAGATAGGTAGATTTTGTTGATAGATATGTAAGAAATTTATCGGTCAGGTTGTAGGCTAGTTTTATAGTTTTTCTATTACATAATTTGTTAAGCTCAGTTTTTGTAAGATGTTCCATTTGTGTTTTACTGACATGTTTGTTCTTAACAAGGGATAGTTTTATTATGGAATATGGATTGTGATGAAGTTTATTATGACAGACCCTAAGGGACAGACCTAGGCCTTGGGGGCTCATCAGTGATGGCCTTACATATGTGATACACACAGAGGCTACATAGTTCAATTATTTGGACTGACATTAGCACATGCTTGATGGCTAATGTTATTTTTGACTTTTTCAATATTTTATCACTATTTTGGATTTTTCAAGGAATACTTGGATGTTTTTGAATTTTACTGAATGTTTTGATGTTTTATATTTTAGTGTGATAATGTTCTTTGATACCATGTCTAAGATCCTTTTGAAATTCTATATTGAAAATTTCCCCCAGTTAGGTACAAGACCAATTATGAAAGGGATGAATATGATAAGTGGCTGACACTAAATGTTAATCATTCTCAAGCCATGAGAAGGGTGAGAAATATTTTATTATGAAGGATCCTATGCTTAGGTTATTATGAATGGAATCTGATAAAATACTGATAGATGGTAGAGTAGTAACCAACTACACATGACAATTATTTACCAGGTTTTCACCATGGTACTTATCCAAAGTGCTACTAAAATAGTTTTCACTATAGGACATATTATTTCTCTTTTTCTTTTCTTTTTCTATTTTTCTATTTTTTATTTATTTTTTGAAGATCACATGATGCTTGTTTTCCAAGTTTTCATCAAGGTGACATTTTGTTGGAATTCAATGATGCTGTGATCATGGTGGACACTCTTCAAGAAATGAAAATCGATGATTAATAGATGGATATGGATTGTATGAAACAGAAGGTGAGGAATGTGATCTAGTGCTGATAGGAGGAGTTAAAGTATGATAAGTATAATGTGCACTACATGGGCCGCCATACTTCCCCTAAATACAGGATTGGACAACCAATGGATTAGAGCACATCGAGGGGTGGCCATCAAAGGTACATTGGGTGACATCAATAGGAGAATTATTGTGAGATGGTGGATTTATGAATGTATGTGAATCTGATAAATTGTATGGATTGTTGAATAACATAGTGGATAGAAATGTTGGATCAACAAGCTCATATCTTGATGGCCGTCTTTTACATATGCCCCCACTTATTGTGGGTATAAAGGAATAATTCAAGATCAATTTATGCTTTCTTTTTCTTTTGGATTTTAATTTTTTCATGTCTAAGCACTTTTGATTTTGCTTTTGCTCAAGGGAATTTCTTGATCTTTCTTTTTCTACTTTGAACTTGTATAATTTTTTGATAAAGGATTTTTCTTTCTTGAATTTTGACTTAAATCCTTATGCTTTTACATTGGTACTTGTTGATCCAAGTCTTGGAGATGGATGAAATTTTATGAATTTGATGGATTGGAAAAGATGAATGATTCATGTATAGGCTAAGTGATGTCATCAACATGTTCTTTAGAACTATCCTTTTCAATACATGTAATACAAAAGGAAACCTACTCATCATCAATGAGTTGGCAGAAAAGCTTAGTAGAAGCAACATCTATAGATGCATACTCTAGCTCAAGATGTTCAATAGAAAAGGATGGTTGATGCAGGAGCATCCAGTGGTGTAAGGGCAATCTTGCATCACCCAAAAATAGTTAAATTTCAATTTTCTCAGTTTTTAGATGTTTTTAAATTTTTGGATACCCTTTTCGTCATAATGAAATTTTCAATTTACGATTTTTATTTTCTATTCCTGGGTTGAAAGATATTGCAATTTTAGTTTCCCAGATTTGCACCTGAAAATCTTCCGAGTTAGATTTGAGGCACTTAGATTTCCCAGAACGGCCCCAAAACTTGCCGAAATTGGCGTAGCAAGTTTTAAGCACGTTATTGGCTTTGAGACCTTTCCAATGGTTCAAACGGTTCACGAATCGGAGTCCTAGATCAAAAGTTGTGGCCCCGGGAAGTTGGCGCACTTTCTAGAAGATACAATTGCAAATGTTCTTTTGAAATTTGAACTTCAAGTTGTAATTTTTCGGCGCCAAACCGCCTAAACTCAAATTTGAATGTTGTTTTGGCTCCAAACTAAAGAGGAGCTCTATTTATGGGCGGGTTTCTAATTTTTGGGTAACTTTTTGAGAGGGACAAGCTTCATATTAGCGAAAAGGTGATTACATGCTTTGTAGCTTGCATGTGTTGTAGAACTTGGGATTTGAGATCCCTGCATGTAAACTCCATTTTCTAAATAATAAAGTATTCTCTTGTTTGT
>VDFB02281492.1:1071798792-1071849409 GCA_007258455.2 Sequoia sempervirens | reverse complement strand
TTTGAGCGTGTTATTGACTTTGAGACCTTTCCAATGGTTCAAATGGTTCGTGAATTGGATCAAAAGTTATGGCCTCGGGAAGTTGGCGCACTTTCTAGAAGATACAATTGCAAATGTTCTTTTGAAATTTGAACTTCAAGTTGTAATTTTTTGGCGCCAAACCGCCTAAACTCAAATTTGAATGTTGTTTTGGCTCCAAACTAAAGAGGAGCTCTATTTATGTGCGGGTTTCTAATTTTTGGGTAACTTTTTGGGGACAAGCTCGCATATTGCGAAAAAGTGATTTTGTAGCTTTCTGTAACTTGCATGTGTTGTAGAACTTGGGGATTTGAGATCCTCTACATGTAAGAAGCTCCATTTTCTAAATAATAAAATTATTCTCTTGTTTGTGGGTTATTTTCTAAGTCTCGGGTTGTGCCCTCATCAATGGTAGTCCATGCAATGGACTAAAAGGAATATGATCCTAGAATGAAAAAGGATGCTCTAGAATATCCTCCATAGTATCATTCTTGAAAAGTGGGTTATCATAGATGTTTTCATTAAACATAGGATTATCATGAACATCAAATGATGGGGATGCAGTGGATATTGATTTGAGCTCTAGAACTCAGGTTTGCAACCCATATTCTTTGAATGTAAGGTCTTTGACATTAACTTATATTTTTTGAGGGAGTGGGAGATATAGGTAGTACTGAAGGCTTAACTGTTGTAGAGGAAGATGATAAGGAATGCTATTAAAACAATGCTCTAGGAGTCCAAGACTACTCTATGAGAATCTATAATGATCAAAGGGATTCAAATCTGATGGTATAGTCACTTGAGTTCCGTTGTATGGGAACTTGAATTGATGTAAGATAGATGACACAACCTACATGGAGTGGATCCATGGACAACCCAAGAGGATGTTATACAGGGTCTCTAGATCTAGGATATGGGAAATGGTATCAGCTATAATAGGTCCAACCTGGATAGGTAATATGATAGTTCCTATAGATTCTCACTCAGTGTCGTCATATGCTTTGATTTTAATCTTCATGCTATGATAAAAAAACATCATCAAAAATGCCTCAATTGTTTTACCAAACTTAAACTGCAGATATTTTGTCCTACTCCAACATCTATCAAGACTCATCTGATTCTATAATTTTGGATACAGGCTTCAATATGCAAGGCATCAATATGGAAAAGGTTTTGTGTAAGAATATCCTTCTTGGAAAATGTAATGATGAACTAAAAATTACAGCTTTTGATAGGTATAGATGAGGCTTTTTCATCAGTAGGTTAGATATTATTGATTGTGTACTTATAAGCATCACTAGTATAATTATCTTAGTATTTACCACTTGTTCCAAGACTGGAGGCTTTCCCCGATCCATGATTCTATAAAGGATCTTTAAAGATTGTGTGATTTGTGTTCAAGGATCCTGGTTGGTTGTTAATTTGTATATCTCCTTGTTGTATGTGATCTTGGATAGTATTTTTCAATTTAAAGCAATTAGATGTTTTGTGTCCTTTCATTTTGTGGTACTCAGAAAATTCATTTTCATTCCACCGGTATGGTTTAAATGGTCCTGGTTCGTAACATCTTATTTATGGTAATTGAATGACATTGTTTTGTAGTAGTTTCCTTAAAACTAACTCGATAGGTTCCTCTAAGGGAATGCATTTTCTTTATGGTTGGTTATCCCTTGGAGGACCATGTGGTGTTGTTTTTTGAACTACATTGGTTTTCTACCCATGCTTCTTTGGTGGGTTATTGTTGTTTATTGTTGTAGGTTTTTTCATACTTATCATAGGATGAGCTTTGTTAACAACTTTTACGTCTACTACGCAATCATTTGTCACATTTTTATTATGCAACCATAATTTTTTATTTTCATTTGAATGTTTAGGATAAATACTATTCTCCTTAAAAAAATAACTAGCCCTATGCCAATAAGGGCTTTCTCGATGGAGAGACCTTTTTCGATGACCTCCTCAGATGTGTTTGAATAGTGGATTTTTAGATGAAACATTACCTCCTTATTAAAATTCTCCACAAATATTTGTACCAATTGTATCTCTTGTATACATGGAGACTTATTAGCAAGGATTATGTACCTTTGTAAGAATGCAGTGAAGGTTTCACCATCCTTTTGTTTTTTGTTGCATAAATTGATAATGTTGATGTCATTTGAAATGTTATATGAGAAGTGTGCTATAAATTTGTCCATTAATTCACTCCATGTTCTGATGCCTAGAGGTAGATGTGTGAGCCATTCAAGAGCTTGACCTTCAAGACTTCATGGGAAAAGTCTCATTAAGTAAGCGTGTTCATATGCTACATCCAAGGAGGTCGTATGAAATTCTCTCAGGTGTTCGACATGATCTCCCTTTCCTTTATATTTTTCATATTTTGGAATGATGAAGTTTTTTGGAAATGGAGGCATGTAGATGCTCCTGTCAAATGGGTAAGAACATAGGTCCTCTACCAAGTATGTTTTCTTGTTCCTAGTTATCCGCATATTTGAAATTTGTTGTTGTAGGGTTTGTAGTTGTTGAGCTAGAAGATCCATAGGCAATGGTGTCATAGGAGTTGTGTTTGATTGTATATATTGTGTTGAACCCTATGAAGCATTTGTGAATGGTTTGGTGTCCTAATGATATGATTTGGAAGTGTATCCATGCATGTTTTGACTTGTTGTATCAAAGTGATGTTGTTACATGGGTGGGGTGTTTTGTAGAAAGTGTGATGTGAAAGTGGGATTAGGATTAAATTATGGTGGAGGTTGATTAAAACTAGATGTAAAAGTGGAACCATAATTATCTAGTTTTTGTTGTTGTGGTTGATTGAAGTTGGTATTTTGAATTACTTTGTAAAGGATCTAGTCCGTGCTAGAGGTACACTTGCATTTTTCAAAGTGGATGTTGTATTTATTTGCGGTCCTAAAAAGGAAGGGTTTTTCCTTCATATTTTACTAGATGAGTTTGGAACCAAGTAGGCCACCTACTAGCATTAATTACTATCAAAGCTAAGAGATGAAAAGTATATGATGGGTTATATGATGATTAAAGTGCTTTAAAGCATAATCATTCTTCACAATTTGCAAGGGAAATTTGGGTTTATAGAGCTCGTGGAAGAAAAATTACAATGAAAATTGCAGATAGAATTTAAATAAAATTCTTCACAGAACTGTCATTAGAGGGGATATAAACTGTTAAGTGGCACCCTTAAGCATTCCTCTAGTTATTGAGTTTTTCAAAATATTTTCTCGATTAAAAGTTTATTTATCCAAGGGAATGTTGGAATTTTTTTTCTAGAATTTGGTAGTTGGGATTTGGTTAACAATGAAGTATAAATACCTAGGATATGAAGATTTATCTAGCTTGGAAAACATGTTTCCAGACATAGGCGACACCAAGCTAGGGAATGTTAATTTGGGAGAATTTTGGGAAAGAATAAAGAAATCAGACAAGGCCCCTATCACTCAAAGGTTAGTACAGAGTGGTTTATTGGAAATGACCACTATCCCTATAGCCATGTAATGCACATTCCTCATCTTGGAATTCATAAATCACTACAATCCAAAAACTAGGGAAATTAGAACTAATGAAGATAACCTACTAATAACCCTCGACAGAGCTACCATTAGTGGTTCTTTTAGATTTCCTAAGAGAGAGGCCTTTATAGATTTTAATTTCACATTATTCAGTGTTTCTTCTCTGAGAAGAAATGATACTTCAAAAATTCCATTTCTAAAGAGTGGTTTATGACTCCAAATAAGGGAAATCTCAATTGCTTAAAATCCTGCATAGGTCACATTTTTATGATGAGTTTTTGGATATTATTGTTTTGCTACATAGACTAAGGGTAGTGTAAATGCCCAATATTTTGAAGAATGCGTGTACGTCTTTGTTCAAATCATCTATTCTAGAACATAATATTTTGATTGGGAAACCTTAATCAGTGACGGGTTGCATGATATGATAGTTTCACAATTACTAAATCTTTCTACATGTCTTCATATCTCTTATATGCATTGGCATGTATAATACCTTGGCCTAGATTGAATCATGTAGGTGAATTCAATGATCAAATTCAAATTTATGATTATTATCTCAACTTACAATTGGAGAAGAGTTACAAGAAATAATAAGGGTGAATTATGTTTTCACTATGAGATTGGTCAAATAATTACAAGGTGACTGGGGGTAGAGGATTTCTTCGACTAATTTCTATCTTCTTAACAAGTATGGTAGCCTTTTCATCCAATTTCAGAGATTCACCTACCTAAGGTTTGGAGGATGTGATGAGCTACCTCACAAGTTGCCTAAGTATGGAGAATACAATTCATCTTGATAGCAGTTTGTAGATAGATTGTAGAAGTTAACAAGAGGTGCACAGAAAGGAAGAAGATAGGTATTCCATTTCCCATTGGTCTCAGCTATTATCAGTGTAAGTCTCAATCTATCACCCTTAACATTGAGAGGGATATTGTAAAATACAATGTATCTATGTATGAGATGAGGTTTCCTTTCAAGAATGATAATTTTGTGAACAATCTATATCTCAGTTTAGGATTTCATCATGTGCCACACTTGGAAGATTATTGGGAAGATTGCTCTAATGATTATGAGGTGAGAAAGAGAAATTGGATTTGGATGACTCTGAGATATATCATCACTTTTAGGTTAGGTTGGGATGTTGATAGATTAGAAGATGATGAGACTAATTTAATTGATCCCATCTACACCAACCACATACAAATGCAACCCATGGTGCCTATCGAGTGGAGTCTCAAAGATCCTAAGGATTTAGAAGCATAATTGTAGTGGTCACGAAAAGGACACAAATATGGCTCTCTGAGAAGAAAGGTGAGGCTACTAAAGCTCAACTTAAGGGTAGAAAAGAAATAGGAGAGAAAACCAATTTGAGCCAAGTAGAGACATCCTCTTCAACAACAACTCCATATCTAGCACAAAAAATCATACCACCAAGCGACAATGGAGATGGTGAAAAGCCTTCAAAAATGAGAGGAAGTCCTAAGAGGATATGTGGCGATGGTCCCTCGAAGGATAGTGATCTAGGAGATCAAGAAGAGAAAGACAAAGAAGTAGAAGAATGGAGGGAAAATGAACAAGAAAAATAAATTGAGATAATGGGGATTGATGCTCCTGAAGAACAACCAAGCTTATCTCAAAATGCGACCCAGAGGAGCACACAAAAGGTTAAGTCCCCAACTTCCTTTCTTTTCAATCTACAAAATGTAAATAATACCCCTCCTCTGAAGAGAGCTCTCTAGTTCTCTACACCTAAGCCTTCCCAAATTATTGGTGCTACTACTTCTTCCCCTTCATGGATAGAAAATACTTTGACCAGAAAGACAAAAATAATACCTATTGATTTGCAAGATGATAATATGGTAGGGAAACTTCTGTAGAGGTCCCCTAAGGCAAAGAAACTCAAAAAAACTTCAAGGTTGATGGAGGATAGTATCTTAGGGAACTTGTTTATAGAAATTTCTCATCCATCCACATAAAAAGATCCTAGTTAGGCTACCATAGTTGACTACAAGATTAAAAAAAAAAGTAGATTTGGATCCGCCTAACAGGGATGGATATGTGCATAATTTTCAAGTGACCACTTCAAGGTTGGTAGAAAGGATAGAGAAATACAATAAGGACAAAGATGAATTGAAGAAAGCTATAGAGCTACTCTCAAATTATCTGAAGTCACTAATGGACCCTTATCTCCTACCCCTCAATCAGGAAAATATTTCTTTCAACCCATATTCTATGGGTGGAAAAGCAATGATAAAAAAAGTACACAAGGAAAGTTACTATGGGAGAGTTGATCAAGAATGGATGAGAGATATCAAAGATAGAGTTCCTCCTCTAATTGAGAAATTGAAGAAAGTTTATGATGATTTAATATTATTGAGGAATTCTATCAAAACAAAGATAGTGTTCAAACTATAAACAAGAAGAATCTCTCTAGTTACAAGTCAATAGAGATCTTGGTGAAATTCTAGATATTAGTTTAGAAAATCCCGCAAAAAATAAAATAATTCCATCCAAAGAAGATTCTAAGATCATAATGTGGAAGAAGAGCATTGAATGAAAGCTTTTATTTCTAAAGAAAAATCTCCATAAACAAAATAAGCTAATGAAATAATGCAATAATGCAATCACACCCACAATGATCTTATCAAAGAGTTCTCTAATTTTGGTTGTCAATTGATGAAAGGTGGAAAAAATGGTGCAACCATGTTGGAGGAGCTAAAGGAGGGATTTCTGAAGGTGGTTGATATACTATCTAGTGAGAAATTCTTCAACAAGGAAACTATGAAGAAGTTGGCTAGAATCGACTACACATTATCTTGGCATGAGAATTCCCTTGCCAATGTTACTACTAGGATCAACACCATCCACAGTAAAAAGGATCTATGGAATTTGAGGATGAAATATGTTACAATTCCCCAACATGTTGATATTCCATCTATCACGCAAGCACTCAAAGATTACAAAGCACTTGTGGCACCTAATTAGCAAGTTCCAACAATGGGCGAGACACTCATGGACCCACCTACTTAGCCACCTCAACAATAATTGTGTTTTATTTTTAAAATTTTATGTTTCTAATGCATATATTGTAATGAACTTTATTTCTTACGATTCTTTAAAAGAATCGGTTTCCAAGATTTTGGTGACGGTTATATTTCATAATGTTTAAAGAGGAAATTCAAGGGAATTTAAAGGGCCCAAATTTTTTATCCCCATTACACTTTGATGTAAGAGTGAGAATCGATCAAAGAAGGATCAATCACAATTTTTCTCATTTTATGAAGAAATTCATTGTCTATGTGCATGTGAAATTTCAGTGTGATGCTTAGTAGTTATGAGTATGTCTGCAAGCTTTGATAATTATTGGGATATTACTTCTCTTTTTGGATGCTATATTTTATTGTATTACATTCATTTTCTTTGCGATAGGGTGAATTTGAAATTTGAATAGTCTATCCATCTATTGCTAATATCTCAATCTTTGAGTTGTAGTATTGGTAACATTTATTTTGAAAATCCTATTACATGTGTGTTTGAGTTAATATTTTTGAAGGTTTATTCTAATCATATTTGTATCATGGCTATGAAAAAGTGTTAGTATTTCCTTGTAAAGAAGGGGATTTGCTACTCCTAAGTCTCTAGGGCAAGGAAGAGTCTGTAGGGAGTGAATAGCCCTCAATTACCTCAAAGTATAGGCTCAAGTGATGGGATGCAAGATGAAATAGATTGCAAAAATGTAATTAAATGAAATACTAAGATAAGAAGAGAAAACTGCAAATTAACAAAAATTGGTAAAAGTTATAAAATGTAGATTACAGAAACAGAAAGAGGAAAACCTACAAAATATGCTCTCAGGAGGATAGATTCATGACCAATAGACATCAACAAGCTACACGAATGTTTGTTCCCCATGTTGTCATCCTTGTCAAACCAAGAGCTAAAAACTAGGAAATAATGAGTACCCAACTCTTTAAATTTGGAAACCTGCACACAACAAGGGTGATGAAAAGTGTTGGGGTTTTTTTGGGGCTTGCCTCAGTCAAACCCATGTTTTGGTGTTTCCATCTCCATGGATAACTAGATATATAGAAAATAGATGAGGCATATAATAAAATAGATGAGATGTGTGATAAAGATAAACCCCACTATGGAGGAGAACCCACATCACAAATAAAATAGTCAAGATGAGTATATTTGTAAATAGAAAAGATAAAATAAAGCAACAAGAGAGGTTTACAAACAGTCTATGGATCCCTCTTGGGTTGATAGATGAGACATTATATCATTGCAATACAACCTTGGTTGTTGACGAGATGTAAATCCTACAGAGCTTCACTACATAAAAGAGATGTAGAAGAGAAAAGAGCAAGAGAGAAAGTTGGAGTGAGAAGAAGTGAGAATGAATGAGAATAGAAGTAAAGAATGGAGTTTTGTGTGGTTGCATGGGTGGGAAGAGCCATTACACCCATAATTCTATCACGACAACGTGTGTCATGGGAAAAGTTCATGAGATTCCCTCATTTAGACTTGAAAAGTATGGGGACACTTGCACGTCGTGCGGATGTTTGTGAATCATGTAGGTATCCAACTCAAAAATTTACAAAAAATGAAGTGGCATATTGCTAATGCTTCGTCATTGTCCCTTATGGAGTTGAAATCATAAAATTTCTCATAAGTTTTTTGTCATAAATGTAGTTGGGTGCCATAAATACAGTGGGACAAATGTGCAAGTGTGAAATTTCCATGGGTGCAGTTTTATGACACTACATTTTGGCCCCACTTTAGTGAGCTAAATTTTTGGAGAAAAATTAGCTATACTGAAGTAGAAAAGAAGAAATTAGTTCAAAATCAAAAAAATGAAAATTTTACAGATTTATGTGCAAAAAGGATATTGTAGAGGCCACAAAGGTCGAGTAGGAAGATACTAATGATGCCCTAATGTTTGAGCTTAGAGAGAAGCTACAACACCAGATGAGAAGTTTCATTCTACAAAACTCAAATTTATGCTAGTTTTAAAAATTGGAAGAAGCTACCACAATGAGAAAAATTCTTAAGAATACTTAGTGGTTTGGAAGAAAAATATGATGAAGAGGTGAATATATTCCCCCTCTTATTTTTCCCCTAGCTAGGTGGGGTAACACAGGAAGGATGGAAGGACCACTTCTACCAATAAAAATGGGCCAAAAATGACCTATATATACTCAGATGGGCCCATAGATGTGTTGCTTTCACTATTTGCAATGAGGGTATTATTGACTTTTGTGAGAGAAAATTTAGCAAAATGCATCGCAAATGAGATTATGTGGCCTCAAGGATTGATCAAATATACACAATAGTAGCTGAGGGTGGTGAGATCGATGAGGTACGAGGAATCTGACCCAAATTTGTTTTTTTTGTGTTTTTTTCAGATTTTTCTCCTCCTCGAGTAGCACATGCGTCTAACTTGCATGGAGGCATCTGGTTGGCACACTATCCTCTAGATAGTGTGTCAAGGCCCTCCGACCACACCAATGTCTAGCCTACACACTAGCATCAGGGAGGTATTTGACATTGGATGCTAGTGCATTGCATAGACATCTATGTGGCATTCCTCCATCCTAAAAGAAAACTTAGAAGAATTTTTATGTAGAGAGAAAATTTTTGTACTTATGATGTATAGATGGAACTGACGTGATTTTTCTTTTACTATAGAAGTGGCCATAGATTAGGGAGCATGCAAGCGAGCATCTATTAACATCATTGCATGATTGTAGCAACCAGGTGCACCCAGATAACCAAGACCTACTATGGTGGGTAGGCCTTTGGTGGGTCTACACCAAGTTAGAGATTTGGTATTACACATCGATGCTCATGGCACTCATGGAGCATTGGGATGAAGATGCTTGTAACTTCTATCTATCGACGAGTGAGATGACCATCACGCTAGAGGATTTCTATCATATAATCGGGCTCCCCATCCATAGATGATGGATGTCCTACAATGAGATAATGATTGTGTAGGATGCTACAAAGGGCCAACAATACTGTGGCGAGCAGGTGGACCTAATAGACATTGTGAGCCACATCTATATGTGATTTCTCAAGTAGGGATAATTGGTCATTCCATTTGTTTAGAGGGTCATGATTGTTACAATCACCCTCTACACTGTGATGGATGGGTGAGGCTCACACCTACATGGGGGCCTCATCCATTGCATTCAAGCAATGGAGGAGTATAAAATTGTCTTCACCTGGGGTTGGAGCATGTTTTCTCACCTATACCATAACCTTGGGCACTATGTTCATTATTACTATTGTAGTCTCATAGATTGCATGCTTCTACATGTGTTGGAATTTGTGTATATTAGGTGCACATGTCTAATCAGGTTTTCCTAGGGTATCACACTCAGTACACCCATGGCCTACACATACCCATTAGTGTGTGCTTGGAGATACGCTGAGCTTTTTTTTTAAAGATTATAGTTTGATTATTTATGGGGATAAGAAATTAGGTGGCATCCTTATCGAAGAATGGGGATCTAGCCCACTGATAGGAGGCAGCTACGACACATGAAATGTGATTGGTTCCTATCAGGGAAATCAAATTACATTTCCATCCCATATTATTGGCATCAAGTCGCCTAATAGTTTGGGAAAGTGTAGACCATCCCTCTGGTTCCTCCCACATATGTTTGATCAGTAAGGAGTGTCGCATGATCAAGGATCATCCTTATTTGACCCTAGCATATGTTGTGGTTAGCAAAAACAAGTTGGACAATGACGAACAACCTCCATCTCTACCTACCAATGATGGTGACATTGCCCATGATTTTGTGTAGTGGTGGGTGATGGCTAGTCCAACCCTGATTTTCTAGATGGATGCCCCCATGGTCGATGCTACTAGATAGGTGTTGGGAGGTGAGGATCATAGTGGTAGTAATAGTGAGGAGGGCAAGGCAATGATGGGTGAAGCAACAAAGAGGTTGAGATAGAAACAGAGGGTGTCATCACCTCCATGAGCAATCCTTGTCTCATTGATGCCACCTTTTAGCTAGGTGGTCATCCCTCCTATGACAGGGATATTAAGACACAGTGTTGCACCCCCACCTGATCCACACTGGCAGGCCAAGGATTTAGGTATTGATGTGATGCATGTTATTTATTTTTATTACTTTTTACTTTGGTTTATCTCATATTTGTAAACATATATTTTGATATGATTTGGTGTTGATAGCATCCAATTGCTTTGTGGTTGTAGTTGATACACAAGAGTGGATCTCCTTCATTGTGTGGGGCATTACTAAGTTGGCCCGAATTGTTCCTATCAAGGAGAGTGTCCTAAAAACTTATAGGTTAGCTTTAGCAGGGTGACATGTCTACCTTTTTGAGCCTATAGCACAACTAAGGAGCGCTTATGAGGAGGCAGACGTGAAGACCATTCAAAGGGCCACTGACCTCACCATGATGATCAAGGAGTAGGATCAGTGATTGGTGGGGCTTCACACCACACTAGCTGAGTGAGATCAGGAAGTGACATTAGTAGAGAGTGTTATAGGGGCACATGATGCCCTGTAGAGCTGACTCAATGACATCAAAAGGAAGTTGGAGGTAGTGAGGCTAGGTGTTGATCCCCAAGTGTAGCAACTTTAGGAGGATCTATGGTAGGCACATAAGTGGGAGGTTAGGCTATGAGAGGAGGTGGTCTATAAGGAAGCTAAGGTAGCAGAACAACTTCCTACACTAATCATGAGAGGAGAATAATGTAAAAATTTTATAGATCTTTAACATTTACAAAGACTTAAACATAAATATTACACATACCACAATGCAGTGGTTTATGTGGGGAAAACCCTTTCAGGAGAAAAACCCCACACTGCAAAATTTTCCCAATATATTATTCAGAAATCACAAATATTACAATATACTTGTAGAGCAAGCTTCTCATAGGAGTATCACCACCAAAGATTCAAAGACAATACGACTGCTATTAGACTCTCATAATACATTAATGTCTACAATCATAGTACAACACCCTCATAAAATAGAGTTACCTTCTAGGGAAAGACATGCCAACAAAATATCCACCATTAGATCTAAAACCTAATAATTAACCATCTAGATTTACAATGCATCATTTAAATAATGTATGTCGACCATTTTAGGAGTTTCCTAAAAAATAACAAAAACTTCTTTATAGGCATTCCACTCCTCACCTTTCTGCCATTGTATATTACACCTATCAGTGTAACTAGAAAATATATATATATTGTTGGATGTTGTGGTGTGTTGCTGATATGTGGTTGTTATTGATGTCAACACTATTAGCATTGTTGCATTAGAAGTTGTATATGTCAAGAATATTGAGAATTTTTTTATAAGAAGTGCTACAAGTTGTCAGTGGTGAAGTGAAGTTATTTCTGTTGGTGTGATCAGTACATTTTTGTTCAAAGGTTGTGGACAAAAGGGTTTCTTGTTGAGCATATATAGTTTATCCATGTCAATTTTTAGAGATCCGAGTGAAGATTTGATCAAGTTATGAAGATTTTTATTCTGATAGTTTTTTTGTTACTTCTGTTTGTGTTCCTAAATGAAGATCATGTGATTTCAGTTAGTTCAATTGTTGTAGATGCTTCTTTGGTGTTTCATGATGCTTGTGGATGTTTCTAGTTCATGCTCTATCTATGTTGCACATTCGCATTGACCATTGTGCTCGCAATCTGATATTTTCTCTTGTGTGTTCATGTTTTTCATGTTGTTGACCGACAAGGTGTTGAAGCATGTTGTGGATCTTCAAGGAGTAATTAATTGAAGTGGTTCATGTTTGAAGATGTTATTTTTGGTCTTCACTATGTTGTGGTCAACCTTGGTTGATTCACATGAATAATCTTTATTGATCTGAGCTGACTGTTTATATTCTTTCTTGTTATTTTGTTGAAGCCGACTTATAGCGATGTAATCTCTTGTTACAGATATATAAAAGTGATTGTTTTATCATTTGGAAGTGTGTATGAGAGTGAAAGTGTGAAGTGTGCAAGTCTTGTGTGTGAATATTGTTTAGATCATTTGAAGGCATAGCAAAGAGTGAAGAAGAGTGGAGAAGAGTGAAGAAGTGTTCATGTGCTTAACCAGAACTGTAACCAGGCATTAGCAGATGTTATTTTCTCAGTTCAAAATTTGATGGATTTAATCAGAACCTTTCTATAAGATAGCATGTCTTCCTTTGTATTTGAGCAGTGAGCTCTAGGAAGTGTACTTGAATGCATGTGCATTCCCCATTCATATTTTCATTATACTTTTAATAGAGTATAATCTTGTGGACTAATCTCCACCGTGGTTTTTCCCTTAATAGGATTTCCATGTAAAAAAATCTTGGTGTTATGTGTGCTTTTGATGTGTTGTTCATTTATGCTTTCATGATTAATGATTAGATCAAGGAATAAGGCTAATAAGTTGAATAAGTTTGAAATTCGGTGACAACTGATTCACCCCCCCTCTCAGTTGTCTGCCCTTGAGTTGCCAACAATTGGTATCAAAGCAGGTTCCTTGGAAGAATTTTTATAGCTTGAGGTGATCTAGGATGACGACTTATAAGAAGGATAGTCCTAGACTTGATGTAAAAAATTATTCCTTTTGGAAGACTCGAATGGAGTGCCATATGAGATGTATTGGTGAACCCTAATGGAGTGCCACATAATGGTCCTACTACTTCTACAAAGATTAGGGATGTTGAGTATAATATTATGGCTAAGGAAGCTTTGTTGAGTGCTTTGACTAATACTGAGATGACAAATGTGATGGATCTAAAGACTGCATATGAGATTTGGAAAAAGTTGGATACCTTGTATGAAGGTGATGCTAATGTGAAGATTGCTAAGTTACAAATTCTGAAAGGGAAATATGAAAAGTTGAAAATGGGTGATGATGAAAATGTTACTACTTTCATGCAAAGAGTGAATGAACTTGTGTGTGGTATTAGATGTGCTAGTGGACAGATAGACGAATCAAATATTGTTGCTAAAGTGCTTAGATCCTTTCCTGATTCCTAGAAAGTCAAGGCTAGTGCTATTGAAGAACTTCAAACTATGACAAATGTTACCAGAGATATGTTGATTGGTAAGCTTACTGCTTTTGAGTTGATTGAATTTGGTGATGCCCTTCTGAAGGTTGAATCTGCATTCAAGGCCACTATTTATGGAAGAGATAAATAGAGATATGATCTAGGTGAAAGTTCATCAAGAAAGACATTCAAGTATGAGGATGAAATGAAACAGCTTGATGAAGAAGAAAGAGAGCTTGAAGAACTTGAAGCATTGATTGTGAAAAGAGAAGCCAGAGGACAAGGTAAGCATAAGGGTAAGTTTCCTATTAAATGTTTCTCTAGCAATAAGATAGGTCATTTTGCATCAAGGTGTCTTGAGAGAGTTTCCAAGCCAAGATTTAACAAGCCTAAATTCCAAAAGAAGTGTTACTATGTTGTTGATGAAGGTGTGATAGACGATGAATTTGATAAAGGAAATGCAAGTGAAGATGAATTTGTATTTATTGCTCAAGGAAAATAATCCTGTGTCTACTGAATTTGATAATTGTACAAATGTGGAGAAATCCCTAGTTGCTCGAGTTGAAGAGAAAGATGAATGGGTAATTGAATGTGATTGTTCTCATCATATGATAGGAGATTGAGTAAGTTTGTGAGTTTGGAAAAGTATGATGGTGATGTTGTGAGATTTGGTGATGACAAAGCTGGTGTGATATGTGGAAGAGGATGCATTTCTGTTGATGGTAAGCATAATACTAATGATTTCCTATATGTTGAAGGTTTGAAGCATAATATTTTAAGTGTTGGACACATGGTTGATAAGGGATACAATATTTAGTTCATGGATGGTAAGTGCAAGATATTGGGAAATTTTTGAAATGTGATTTCATTAGGTACAAAAACAAAAGGTAATATTTTTTACCTAAGTGTTGATAGTAAATTTTTTTTGATTGCTCAAATTGATGAAAGATGGTTGTGGCATAGGAGAATGTGTCATGTTAACTTTGATAATATTGTCAAGATAAGTTCCACTAAGGCTATGAGAGATATTCCTAAGCTGATGAAACCTACTAATGCCATATGCAAAGAATTTCAGTTAGGAAAGCAAACAAGAATTTCATTTCGGAGTAAACAAAAAAATTCAAATGGATTGTTGGATCTTGTGCATACTGATTTGTATGGTCCTGCTAGAACTAGAATTTTACAAGGATACAAGTATTTCATGTTGCTTATTGATGACTATTCAAGGATGATGCGGGATACTTTCTTAAGGGAGAAATTTGAAGCTCTGGAAAAGTTCAAGATCTTTAAGGCTATGGTTGAGAGAAAGATAGGTCTGAAGATTAAATTTTTGAGATCAGATAGAGGTGGCAAATTCACTTCCGATGAGTTTAATTCTTTTTGTGAAGAGCATGGAATAAAGAGACAATTATCTACACCATAGACCTCTCAACAAAATGGAGTTGTGGAAAGGAAGAATATAATAGTTCTAGATGCTGCTAGAACCATGATGTTGGAAGGAAATGTACCTCATATCTATTGGAGAGAAGCTGTGAGTACATCTATGTACACACTTAATAGGGTACAAATAAAAGGTGATATTGGTAAGACTCCTTTGAGCTATGGACTAGTCAAAAACCTATTGTTAGATATTTCAAGATTTTTGGAAGCAAGTGTTATATCAAAAGAGATGAAGATATAGGAAAGTTTGATGCTAGGAGTGATGAAGGAATCTTTATGGGATATGCTACTAAAAGTAAGGCCTACCGGTGTTACAATGAGAGACTAAAGAAAATGGTTGAAAGTGCAAATGTTAAGGTTGATGAAGACATAACTACACCATCCAAAACCTATGGATATGATTCTAATGATCAGAATGATAGTACAAACAAACAAAATCAAGTCCAAATCATTCCAATGAATCAAGAAGATCAAGAGGAAGGAGAAACTAGTGGAAGAACATAAGAGAGATCAAAAGAGCCTGAAGTTGAAGAACATTCTAAGAAGGCTCTAAGGTATGTGAGATTGAATCATTCAGAGAACCAAATCATAGGTGATAAGAACAGAGGTGTCCAAACTAGGAGAATAATTGCAGAAGAATATTGTTTGATTTCAAACATTGAGCCTAACAATGTGAATGAAGTATGCAAAGATGAACATTGGGTTGAAGCAATGAAAGAGGAATTACAACAAATTGAAAAGAATGGCACATGGATTCTTGTTCCCAGACCTAAGGATAAGAATGTAATTGGAACTAAATGGGTCTTTAGAAACAAACTAAATGAACAAGGTGAAGTGGTTAGGAACAAAGCAAGACTGGTATGTAAGGGATATTTACAGATGGAAGGTATTGATTTTGAAGAAACCTTTGCCCATGTCACTAGAATTGAAGTTGTGAGACTATTTCTTTCTTATTCAACTTACAAAGACTACAAGGTTTATCAAATGGATGTTAAGTCAACTTTTCTAAATGGTGAGTTGGAAGAGAAATGTATGTTGAACAACTAGATGGATTCCAGTTAACTGATCAAGCTGGAGATATAGTTTGTTGATTGAAGAAAGCATTGTATGGAATCAAACAAGCCCCTAGAGCATGGTATGTTAGATTGGATAAGTACTTGGTGAAGCTTGGATTTAACAAAGGTACTGCTGATAGTAATTTGTATTTCAAGAATGATGATAAAGATTTAATTGTGGAAGTTTTTGTTGATGATATCATATTTGGAGGAGATGATAGCTTGTGCATGAATTTTGTTGATGAGATGCAGAATGAGTTTGAGATGTCAATGATTGGAGAGATGAAATTCTTCTTGGGATTTCAAATTTCTCAGTTAGATAAAGGGATATTTATATCTCAATCCAAGTATGTGAAAGAATTACTGAAGAAATTTGGTATGGAAGATTCAAAGCAAGTTGGTACACCCATGGTGACAGGATGCAAGTTGACAATTGATGATGATTCTTCGAAGGAAAATAAAACTAGATATAGATAAATGATTGGTGGATTGATTTATTTGACTCAAACTAGGCCTAATATCATGAATGTTGTATGTATTGTTGCAATATTTCAAGATGATCCTAAAGAATCTCATGTGACTGTTGTGAAGAGGATTTTTAGATACTTGAAGGGGATAGTTGATTTTGGCCTATGGTATCCTAAAGATGATGATCTTACTTTGAGTGCCTTTACTGATGTTGATTGTGCAGGAGATGTGAATGATAGGAAAAGCACTAGTGGTGGAGCATTTTTCTTGGGAAAGAAGTTGATTTCATGGTTAAGCAAAAAGCATAATGCCATTTCCTTATCTACTGTAGAGGTTGAATACATTACTACTGCTAATAATTGTACTCAAGTACAATGGATGAAGTAGATGTTGAAGGATATAAGAGTTGTGTATGATGAGCCTATTGTTATATTCTATGATAAGTCAAGTGCTATTAATATTTCTAAGAATCTAGTGTTGTATTCCAAATAAAGTTTCACTTTTTGAGAGAGAAAGTAAGTGAAAAGGAAGTCAGATTGGAGTATGTGCCTACTAAGGAGTAGATTGCAGACATATTTACCAAGCCATTGCCTAAGGATACTTTTGAGTATCTTAGAGGGAAGTTAGGGGTGATTACCCCTCCTAATCAGAACTAAGGATGCATTGATTTGCATCAATCCATACATTTCATGATCATATTTTGATACAGATTGATGTTGTGGTGGTTGCTACTCAGGGGGAGTAGTTAGATGTTCAGATGTTTAGGTGTTCAAATATGTGGTTCGAAGTTTGCATAGAAGAGATATTTTTCATTGATGTCAAAGGGGGAGAAGATTCATGTGAAAAAAATTTGTGGGGAGAAGAGTTGAGGAGAGAAGAATCAGAACCTAAGGAGGAGTAAATGTAGTTATGTTGATGGTATTTTTCACATCATGTGTTTCCATCAATGCCAAAGGGGGAGATTGTTGGATGTTGTGGTGTGTCTCTCATATGTGGTTGTCATTGATGTCAAAACTATTAGCATTGTTGCATTAGAAGTTGTATATGTCAAGGATATTGAGAAAATTGTAATAAGAAGTGCTATAGGTTGTCAGTGGTGAAGCGAAGTTCTTTATGTCTGTGTGATTAGTACATTGCTTTTAAAAGGTTGTGGACTAAAGGGTTTCTTGTTGAGAATATCTATTTTATCCACATCAAGTTTCAAAAATCCATGTGAAGATTTGATCAAGTTATGAAGATTTGTATTTTGATAGTTTTTTTGTTACTTTTGTTTGTGTTCTTAATGAAGATCATGCGATTTTAGTTAGTTCAATTGTTGCAGATGCTTCTCTAGTGTTTCATGATGCTTGTGGATATTTCTAATTTTTTCTCTTTTTTTTTTCAATGTCTGCATTGATCGTTGTGCTTGTGATCCGATATTTTCTCTTGTGTGTTCATGTTTTTCATGTTGTTGGCCGACAAGGTGTTGAAGCGTGTTGTGGATCTTTGAGGAGTAATTAATTGAAGTGGTTCATGTTTGAGGATGTTATTTTCAGTCTTCACTATGTTGTGGTCGAACTTGGTTTATTCTCATGAATAATCTTTATTGATCTAAGCCGATTGTTTGTATTCTTTCTTGTTATTTTTTTGAAGCTGACTTATAGCGATGTAATCTCATGTTGCGGATATATAAGAGCAATTTTTTTATCATTTGGAAGTGTGTATGAGAGTGAAAGTGTGAAGTGTGTAAATCCTATGTGTGAATATTGTTCAAATCATTTGAAGGCATTACAGAGAGTGAAGAAGAGTCAAGAAGAGTGAAAAAGTGTTCATGTGTTTAACCGGAACTGTAACCAGGCATTAGCAGATGCTATTTTCTCAGTTCAAAATCTGATGGATTTAATCATAAGCTTTTTGTAAAATAGTGTGTCTTCCTTTGTAATTGAGCAATGAGCTCTAGGAAGTGTGCCTGAATGCATGTGAATTCCCCATTCATATTTTCATTATACTTTTAACAGGGTATAATATTGTGGATTGATCTCTACCATGGTTTTTCCCCTAACAGGGTTTCCACATAAAAAAATCTTGGTGTTATGTGTGCTTCTAATGTGTTTTTCATTTATACTTTCATGATTAATGATCGGATCTAAGAATAAGGCTAATAAGCTTAATAAGTTTGAAATTTGGTGACAACTGATTCACCCCCCCTCTCAGTTGTCTGCCCTTGAGTTGCCAACATATATATATTCATATATATATATATCCTATCAACAATAACCTTTATATAATTACAAGGTTGATACATAATTTCCCAAAAAATATCCCACTTGTTGAACACCTTGCAAGAGCAACGAGAGGGAGTAAACATTGTCTCTTAATTGCTAGGGGCCGAAAGGCCCATAGTCTTTGAACACCATCTGAACTTCTCTGTGCTCATAGGCTTACTTAAATAATAAAAAACATTCATCAAAGTCTCTACCTTAACCAACTTCACCCTACCATCTTCAACCATATCTCAAAAATAATGATATTGTACATCAATGTGCTTGGTCCTAGCATGAAATGTTGGTTCTTGGCTAGATATATTGCACTCTGACTGTCGCAATAAATTTTCACTACACCTTATTTTATTACAATATCTGAACACAATCTCTTAAGCCAAATGGCTTCTTTACAAGCATGAATAGCTACCATATACTCTTATTTAGTAGTGGACAAAGCAACCACATCATGTTTCTTACTCATCCAATTGATTAAACCACCAAATAAAGTAAACACATAAGCACTTGTGGATCGTCTACTATCAATATCACCTACCCAGTCTAAATCCACATAACCATGAATATCAAGGGAAATCTTGTCTTTAGTCACATTACTATGATAACATAAGGAATAATCTAAGGTACCACACAAACATTTGAAGACTCTTTTAACTACATCTCATTGAACTCTACCAGGATTAGAAATATATCTAGAAATAACTCCCACTACTTGGGAAATGTATGACCTAGTACAAACCATAGCATACATCAAACTTCTAACTGCACTTTAGTAAGGCACTCTTCTCATGTCTTCCATCTCTGACAGAGATGTTGGGAAATCTGAAATAGATAACTTTGTTCCAATAGACAAGGGAACACATAATGGTCTACAATCCTGCATGTTAAATCTCTATAAAATTGAATTGACATACTTACTTTGGCCAATCCATAGATTTTTGTTCACTCTATCTCTTTTAATTTCCATCCCAAAAATTTGTCTAGCTACACCAAGATCTTTCATTTCAAATTTAGCAACAAGTTGAGATTTTAGTTATGAAATAATGCCTTTCCCTTTTCCAATAAATAATATATCATCAACATATAATACAATAAACAAGAAATGATCACCATTAGTTTTATAATAAACACAATGATCAAATTTAGAACGCTCAAATCCCAAGCCCATCACGTATGTATCAATTTTTTGGCACCACATCCTAGGACTCTGTTTTAATTCATACAAAGATTTCTTCAATTTGCAAACCAATTTACTTTTACCTTTCACCATGTACTGCTCTAGTTGTGTCATATAAATATCCTCCTCCAAGTCACCATGAAGGAAAGTAGTTTTCACATCCATTTTCTCAACCTCTAAATCATAAGCAACAACAATAGCAAGAAAAAATCCAATGGATGTCATTTTTGCAATAGGAGAGAATATCTCACGATAATCAATGCCCTCAACTTGAGAGTAGCCTTTTGTAACCAACCTTTCTTTGTAATTCTCAATTCCTCCATCTAAACCAATCTTTTTCTTGAACACCCATTTGCAACCAGTAGGTTTTTATCCTTTAGGCAATGGTACAAGATCTCATGTATCATTCTTTTTCAAAGCTGTCATTTCTTCATGCATAGCAATATTTTAGGATTCTGCATCATTCATACCTAATGCATCTTCTACGGATTTGGGCTCATCCATGTTAGTATTCAATGTAAAAATACATCTCCAATTATCAGGTGTATACCTTTCATGTGGTTTTTTATCCCTTGTAGACGTATGAACAAGTTGAGTTGGAGGTTCTTCCTCCTCTTCTGAAGATTCAGAGCTAGATAAGCTCTCCTCAAATTCTTGTCTATCCATGGGCCTCAATTCAACTTTCTCGAGTGTAGAAGGAAATTGAATCACATCTTCTTGTTTACTTTGTTCTAGTTGCAATGTAACAAAAGAAGGCTTAGCTTCTCTAAAAATATCACTTCTACTATATATTACCTTTTGTGCAACAGGATCCCAAAGCTTGTATCCTTTCACACCATAACTAAATTTGATGAAGATATATTTCATAGCCTTGTTCTTCAACTTTGTTCACTTCTCCTTTGGCACATGTGCATATGCCTCACAACCAAAAACTCTAAGATTTCTTAATGAAGGCTTGCAACCCAACCATGCCTCTATAGGTGCCTTATCAACAAGAGTTGATGTAGGAGACCTATTATTCAGGTAACAAGAAGTGGTAATAGCTTCAACCCAAAACCTTTGTTCTAGGCCAGCGCCACTCAATGTACTCCTAGTCTTATCTATCAGTGTCCTATTCACATTCGATTGTGGAGAATACACAGTTGTCTTTTGTTTATGAATACCACAATATTTACAAAATCTATCAAAATCGTTAGACCAAAATTCACTTCCATTATTAGTCCTCAAACATTTTATTTTCTTTTCAGTCTGCAACTCAACCATTGCTTTAAATTATTTAAATTGAATGAAAACTTTATATTTACTCTTTCAAAAATATACCCATGTCCTTCTACTATAATCATCAATAATTGAAACATAATATATGGATTTACCAATCAAAGGGACATCTACAGGACCAAACACATTAGAATGAATAAGATCCAATGCACCACAATATTAATGAAAACTCAAGTAAAACTGAATGAGGTTTTTTTTTCCATAAATGTAATGCTCATAGAAATCGAATTCAAGATTACAATCAGACAAACCTTCAACAAGGTTTTTATTTTTCAAGGTCCTTAGACCCTTTTCTCCAATATGGCCAAGTCTCTGGTGCCATAACATAGTTTTCTTTATAGGTAACTTTGATTCAAAAGAAAGATCACCCTTGGGTACCCAAAATCCATGACCATCCACTGAAGGTGAAACCCTCACTTCTTCCACAAACTTTCTTTTTATAGAAGTACTATTGCACTTAATAATACATGCATCAAGCTTATACAATGTGCCATATTTGACACCTCTAGAAATCACCATAGCACCTCTCACCATCTTGCATCCTGCATCGGAAAATACTACCTGCACACTCACATCTATTAGTTTGCTCACAGATAAAAAAAATTATGCTAACCGAGGGATATTCAATACACCATTAATCCTTTCTATTCTACCATTAGGAAACTTGATTTTAACTTTACCACAACCAACAATTTCTAAATAAGAATCATCACCCAAGTATAGCTTACCTCCATCAAATTCTTCACATTTAGAAAAACAATCTTTATCAAAAGGTTATATAAAGATGCACCCGAGTCAATTAACCATGCATCATTACCTACATGAGTCTCCAAAGCTACAATGAATGTGTCACCATCTTCCTTCTCAAACTTAGAATCAAAATCAAATTTCTTTTTCTTCTTCTTCTTTTCTTCTTTGCAAATGTTCCTTATGAACATGTCCAAGCTTACTGTAGTTCCAACAAATAACTTTGGAATTTCCAAGAGATTTAGATCTCCCCCTAGACTTGGATTTGTCATGCCTCTCATTTTTATTGCTTTTTTCCTTAGGTCTTCCATGAACATTCATGGCCTCTTTGGTAATGACGGATTCCTTCCTCCTCATCTCTTCAAAAATAAAATAACCCACCTCATCTTTAGTCTTCAAAATTATAGAAGTACTCCCAATAGCCATAACAAGAGAGTCCCATGAATCAGGAAAAGAACAAAGCAAGATCTGACATTTCTCCTCCTCATCCATTTTGACACTAATTGATTCCAGTTGAGCCACCAACATATTAAATGCTTCTAGGTGGTTTGTGATTCATCCAACCTCTTCCATTCTCAAGGAATACAACTTCCTCAATAAAATCTTGTTCACTAAAGATTTGGCCTGAAACATCTCACCAAGCTTCTTTCATAGTTTCTATGCAGAGGTCTCCTCATGGACATCAATTAAAATAGAGCCTTCCAAGCACAATCTGATTAGACCCTTGGATTTATGATCTATAACATCATATTGAGCAGCCTAAGTAGGATTTGGAGGCATTGAAACATTCTCATCAACAATACCCCATAGATCTCGATCTATCAACAGATCCTCCATCTTTAGCTTCCACATCTCAAAATTATTTCTAGAAAATTTATCCACCTCTATTCTCCTTGATGAAATTTCCATCTAAAAATTCCCGCAACAAGATCACAAAGCATATTTTGTACAATCTCCCACTCAAATCTAGATTAGTTCAAAAATCCCAACAACCCACAATGTAAACCAAAGGTGATCAAGCTCTGATACCACTTGTAAGGAAGCTAAGGTAGCGGGACAACTTCCTACACTAATCTTGAGAGGAGAATAATGCAAAACTTTTATAGATCTTTAATAGTTACAAAAACTTAAACATAAATATTACATACCACAACATTATGATTTATGTGGGGAAAACCCTTTTGGGAGAAAACCCCGCACTCCAAATGCTGCCCAATATATTATTCAGAAATCACAAAGATTACAATATACTTGTAGAGAAAGCTTCTCATAGGAGTCTCACCACCAGAGATTCAAAGACAACACGACTGCTATTAGACTCTTAGAATACATCACCGTCTACAATCGTAGTACAACACCCTCATAAAATAGAGTTACCTTATAGGGAAAGACATGCCAACAATATATCCACCATTGGATATAAAACCTAATAATTAACCATCTAGATTTATAATGTATCATTTAAATAATATATGTTGGCCAGTTTAGGAGTTTCTTGAAAAACTTAATAAAAAAATTCTTTACATGCATCCCACTCCTCCCCTAGTTTCCATTGTATATTACACCTATCAGTGTAACTAGGAAACATATTATATATATATATATATATATTCATATATATCATATCAACAATAACCTTTATATAATTGCAAGGTTGAGACACAATTTCCCAACATGACCGAGCTGCGAGGAGAGGTCTACTTATGTGGTCGTGAAGCATGTTCGTGTTGTGGTTGCATCAGTCACATTCACTCATGTTCATTCAATAGCCACTTGCTAGAGGCCCATTTTACATGCCAGATTTTTGTATACCAGATCATATTGTTTTGATGTATAGCATTATTTTTTATGGACAAACATATACAAATATACAATCACCACATTTTGATGTAGTGGTGTGACACATGTAATTGAAATTTATATATATATATATATGAGATTGTGTGCGACATCATGGTGTTCTTATGTATACTTTACTTTCATGTATAGCTATGTGATGGATTTATTTTTTTGGATGTATTTTTAGATTAGATGCTATCATGATATAATAAACACACATTGGATGTATGTTAATTAAATACAATGATGATATAATTTCCTAAGAAAAATACTTACTAAAATATAATGGATAGATACACAACATAATAAAACACATGTATATATAATTCCTAATTAAAGAAATTAATTAGATATACATGTTCACATCATAACACAAAATATAGATAATTTGCTAATGAAGAAATGTCATAACATGATGAACTATGATCCCTGAGGGATGAGCATCATGCATATGCCACATAAACACTATGCATAGTATCAACCAAGATACATCACATTGATAAGTTCTTTTAGAGGCGTTCCATCCATAGATGATAGTCCATAAGCACCAGAACCATACACGAAGATGATTATGTAAGGACCTAACTAATTAGGGAAAAACTTCCCCTTCTGATCAAGTGACACATTTACATTTCTCTAATTCCCATAGAGAACGAGATCACCTACCTTGAAAGTTTGAGAAAGGGCACCTTGATTGTAATTTTTAGAAACAAATCATTGATAAGATTGGAGATGTTCAAGGGTCTGCAATCAAAGCTCATTGAGAAACTCAATCTAATATAAATGATCAACACAGTAAGTGTCATCATTTATCAACCCTTTAAGGAAAACCCACAAAGTTGAAATTTCTAACTTTAAAGTCATGATAGCCTCGACACCCTACATGAGGTTGTACGGGGCTGTACCAATAGTTGTACGAAAACTTGTGTAATAGGCCCACAAGGCGTAAGTTAATTGAGTGTACCAATATTTACCATGTTTATTCACTATTTTTTGAAGAATCAAATCAAGAGTTTTATTAGACAATTCAACTTGGCCATTAGATTGAGGATAGTATAGTGTAGAAAAGCAATGTTGAATATGAAATTTTTCTAGGAATTACTTTACCTCTTTGTCCTTAAATGAAGTACCATTATTAGAAACAAGGGTAGAAGGCAATCTGAAATGAGCAATAATATTATCTAGAACAAAGCTACAAATTGCTTCGGCATTCATGGATCAAATGGAAACAACTTTGAACCATTTCGTAAAGTAAACAGTAGCGGTAATAATCAAGGTATGTCCTTTAAAAGGAGGTGATATTTTTCCAATAATTTCCAACCCCCATTTGGTGAATTGCCAAGGAGACGTCTAATTTTAGAGCTCTTGAGCAGGAGCCCCAATGAGATTACTATGTTTTTAACATTGAGGAAATTTCTTGACAAAGGAAAAGGATTCCTGCTCCGTTGTTTTCCAAAACTATCCCTTGTGAATCAATTTACACACTAGGGATTTATCACCAAAATTTCTACCCCCAAAGCCCGAATGGGATTCTTGTAGGGAAAGGGATATTTCAGCCTTAGTGAGACATCGAAGAAGAAGACCATTATAATATTTTTGATAAAGAACAATAGACAATATAACATATCAAATTGAAATTTTTCATATCTGAGCACAAAAATTTTTAGTCACATCATCAAGAAAATTTCCAGTCTTCAGATAATTATAAATGTGAGAATACCATTCCCCCAAGTCTATGTAAGCGCACACTAGAGTATTAGGTTTAGGTTGATCTGAGATAGTAGGAGAGTGGAGAATGTAAACCACAAAGTGGTATTCTTCTATACCATCATCTGAAGACACAAGGGAGGTTGTACTCACTGTTGCATCCTGCATGTCGATTTTCTCTCCTAGGGACACTGTCTATTGTGAAAGAAGAGAAACGATCAAGCAAGGATAAGGCCAAATCTCAAAAATGAGATAGCTTATTCTGCTTGGCTTGATACATTACAGTAATTTGATTTACAATAAGTTCAGATTCACCATGAATGCGGAGGTGTTTAATGTTTAAATCCATCGCGACATGCAAGCCATCAATAAGGGCTTCATGCTCAACAATGTTTTTAGTGCAATGAAATTCCAATCGAAAGGATAGAGGGGATGGCTTGCCTTTGGGTGAGACTAGAACTACACATTCCCTAGAGCTAGCTTGACATCTTGATCAATTGAAGTACATCTCCCATACAAGTTCATAGTTTTTTGCAGAGATTTTCATCTGAAAATAAATCTAGATTAGGGAAAGAGTGAGATGAGGGAGCCTCTACCAATTGATCAATGATAACTTGATCTTTTATTTCTTTCTAAGTTACAAGCTTTATGTTGAACTCAGAGAGAAACATTACTAATTTTTGCAACCTCCCTAAAAGATCAATTCTAATAAATAGATGCTTAAGAAGATCACTTTTCACAATAACATGGGTTTTAGCATGTACAAGATAATGTCATAACTTTTGTGTCACAAAAATGACTGAGACATTATTTCTCCAATGAAGAATAACGAGTTTCATAATCAAATAAAATACAACTAATATAGTAGACTATGGTGGAGCTCTTAATTTCATCATTCCACTAATGCTATGCTTGAGCCTACGTATTGTAATTTTGCAACACTATTTGGGTTTAGGGTTTTACTGCCATTTCACTCATACCATTTCCCTAAGCTTTCCATTTGCTTATGTTTGCTTTTTGACTGGCCACACCAAGTCACCGTCTGAGTTAAGTGGTTTTAATGAATCTCTTTTTAATTCCTCACCGGCCCCATCTTTCAATGTCACAGGATTTGCTCGATCCTTCGCCCATCACTAGTTCGGTTCCAGAATCCTCCACTCAACTGGCGATGAGTGATGCCCCTCCATCAGTGCCATGAGATTTATACTTGTGAGCTCATCACCCATTGCAGGTCATTCTACATTCATTGCAAGGCAACTGGCGATGGGCGATTTTATATTTTCTTTTAAGGCTTCGTTCATCACCCATCGCGTGATGATGATGATCCTTGGGAAAGTTACCGTTGATGGGCGACGTCTAGTTTCTTAATGACCATGGGTTGTCACCTATCGCAAGTTGTTACATCTCTCCTGGAAGGTAACCTACGATGAGCAATGTAGTTACTACTTGTGACTCATCGTCGGTATTCATACTATCATCGATTACCTATTGCTCTTCAATGAGGAACCAATGACTACCAATGGGTTGAGTCTCTCCCCATCACGTGGGCATTGTTTATCGCTAGTTAGGGAAGCCTATGGGGAGGAGAACTCGTAATGAATGATGAAAATCAAGGATCCTTAAGTGATCAATGGTTGATAGCTCATCACTGGCTATGTATCCATTGTGTGATGATGTTTCGAGATGGATTTCAAACTGGCAATGACCTGATGAGGTAGGAGTGTGGTTGGGATTTTTCCTTGATTTGAATGATCGATGATGGACGTAGCAGTGATGATCTAGTAAGGATGTGAATGGATGCATGGTTGCTTTAAAGTAATTCTTTGTTGTTTCCTGGTATGGTCTATAAAGAAAGTGGTGATTCTCAATCTGCCCTGTTGATCGAGTTTTAAATCTGTAGTGATCAACAGTGGAGATTCAACATTCAATAATGGAACTCCTGTTCATGCGAGCAAGCTGAGAAGAATATTAATTGTAGTTAGCCTTACATGCTCCTATTTAATGAGGATTTACTATTGATAAATTGAGTCATTCGCAAGTTGTAACCAGAGTCTAAAATTAATTTCCTTGACTGCTGGCAAGAGAAATTTGTGGTAGGTTGCGAATGCAAGTGCTGCTAGGGTGGTGGCGTAGTGTCTACTACTGTGAGTACACTCTGCATCACCAATTGTAATTCGGCTCTGCTCTGTTGCTTGGGTCAAGAGGAGTGTTGCTACATATATGTGGGGATTGTCTGGAGTTGCGGCCTTCATCCTATTTTATCACCTACATTGGTTATTTGGCTATTCCAAGAAGATGAGTGAGCCCAGTACTCCTATCACTCCAGTGCAAAGGTCTCAAAGGTTGAGTATGCAAGAGCCAATTATGTACACACTAGAAGATAGACTTCCCTCAGCTGAGGTGCCTATGGTCCCAAAGAAGAGGAGAAGTATACGCAAAAAATCAGGGAAGGTGGTCGTCAGGAGCACGTATATTCTGATGATCCAAATTGTTTCACAAAAACCAATTGTTGGAAAGGAGAAGGGACCCCTGTTTGCAAAAGAATCAATGAGGATTGGTCTGGGTCTTGGGGTTTGTTCGGAGAAACCCATCACTCCTATTCTAATCTCTGATGGCTCATCGAGTGATGAGGGAGGAGTTATCCCTGGCCCTAACCAATTCCCTGCTTCCCTGGTGCCTTATAGTGACTCTGAGGATGAGATTGTGGTTGCAACTCCACTATCTATTATACGACTGGGTGAGGGTAGTTACATTGTGGCTGACAAGGCCAAATAACACCTGTGTCTTCTGTTGATGGTATGGGGTTTTGGGTGGTGTGATGATGTGGTCTCTAAATGGTGGGTTTTGCAATTCATTTTGAGGGTGACTGGTTCATGGACATATGATGATGATCGTGATGGTGGTTAGACTGAGTATTGGTGAACACACCAATTTTGTTGATGCCTTTTGGAAGGCTTGTGTGGCATCTCCAACAAATGGGTTAGCGCCTATTTTTCCTTTTTCCTTTTCCCATGCTTATGGAATGATTAATGTAACAGTTTGTGAATTAACCATGTCGAAATGAACTTTGAAATGAATATCAAATGTAATTACATTTTGAGTCGAATGCTTTGTTGCTCCCTTGTACTATAAAAGGGATTTCATGGCTCAATGTAAGGGGTTCTTATCTGAAATTTTGAGTCCATTTGGTTTTAGGTATAAGCAAGTCATAGTAAGCAATGATAATAAAGAACACTCAATGAATTCACTAGCAAGTTGTCTTGGGTTCAGGTCATATGGGTTACGATCTTAATAAGTTTTGTATTGATTACTGGTATTAGCATAGAATTCAAAAGTTTGAATTACATGTTCTCCTCTTTACATTTCTTCTAGATTATAAATGAAAGTATCAAAGATCTTTTTCATTTATTGTCAATTGTTCAATTGAATGCATGACTTAATTTCTTTGCTTTAACTCAAGGGGTTGAATAAATTTCTTAGGAATAGTCATGGGTGTGTAAGAATTTACAAGGATTTGGTAAGAAATGGTGTTTGGATAATATGAATCTTTGCAATGTAAAGCATTGTAGAGATGGATAGATGTATTAGAGTTAGATAATCGATGTATTTCTGATTGTTTCCTATTTTACTCTATTTACCCAATTTGATGAGGCACTAGTGATTTATTGATTGTTCGATAATAGAATGAACAAATTCCATATTAAGCTATGGACTCATAATCAGAACAATTCTTATAAATTTGTAACAAAATATTTGATTTTTTTCTACATTCCAAGCAAAATGAACATTAATTCATTCAAAGGTCTACCAAATCTTGGATATAGTTAATGGGTTTCTTTAAATTGGAATGAATCTATATTGAAGTGTTCTTACAAATCTAATGCATTTAATGAACACATTAAGGAATACCCTCCTTGGTCCTACAGAGCCTAAAGTGTAGGAATATAGACCTCAGAGACCTCTATTCATCATGTTGGCCATTAGTCCTTGATGATTTTTGAAGATAAAGGTTGGAATCCTTTTAGGGAGTCTCAGGGTCTGCTAGAAAAATCACCAACAAACTACTCTTTCTTTACCATCATCATCATGTTGAACTAATAGAGCTACTAAGGCATGAGGTGATGTAGAGATATAAAGCAAAAAGGGTCTATATAGGACAAGCAGAATTAAGATAGGAGGATTGGCTAAATAAATTTTGATTGACTCAAAATATTTTTCATACTCATCATCCCATTAGAAGTGAACACCATTCTTCAAAAAGCATGTGAAGGGGAGGGTGTGGTCAACAAAATGAGATACAAAGCTACGAATTGCTTGAATCTTCCCTTACAAACTATGTAGTTGAGAGATATTTTTAGGAGGAGGAATGTTTACAATTGCATCAATATTATTTGTATTGACTTCAATTCCATGGTGATAAATGATAAATCTTAAAATCTTGTTAGCATCTATGACGAAAAAAAACTTAAGAGGATTCAATCCCATCTTTTAGAGTTGAATCCTTTCAAAGATAAGACAAATATTTTCAATGTGATCTTGAGGAGTCATAGACTTATCCAAAATTTCATCAATGTAATCTTCTAAGATCTTGTGAATGAAATCATGAAAGATAAGAGTCATCGATCATTGGTAAAATTTTCCAACATTCTAACCCAAATGGCATAACTACGTACCAAAGGGTACCCAAAGGGGTAGTGAAGTTATTTTTGTATTAATATTTATGGTTAATATGAATTTGATTATAACCCGAGAAACCATCCATGAAAGATAATAAGGCATGGCTTGTAGTTGAGTCTACAATCATATCAATATTAGGTACTAGAAAATCATCCTTAAGAGAAGCCTTATTGAGATCATAAAAATTGATACAAATATGAATACAACCATCAATCTTGCTAATAGATACAATATTTGATATCTAAGGTGAATAGTCAAAAGGATGAATAAAACTAGCTCTTAAAAGCTTCTCCATCTCAGTCTTGACCAATAAGGAAACCTTGGGATTTATCTTTCAAATGTTTTGTTTAATGGGGCTAGCATCAAGACATAGAATGATATTTTGAACCACCACAAACTCATCAATACTGAGCATGTACTCATATGACCAAGAAAAGATATCAGAATGAGTATGTAACAAATCATAATGTTGTTTATATTCTTCTGAAGAAAGGAACTTTCTAATCTTAATCATCTTTTCAGAAGACTTAGGATCCATAAAAACATCAGCAGTATCCCCTTTAAGGAGATTACTATGGTTTTTAGCATAAGAAATAGGGACACCATCATCCACATTAGACAAAGGAGCCTTCTCATCAATGCTCATAACAGATTCTCCAAAGTATGATTGTTTATTCAAGTGATATGAGAATCATCATTTATGGTGATAAGAAGGTAGATGAGAGTAGATACCTAAGAATTTGTAGGCACTTCTTCCAAAGAGAAGACATCTAGAGGGAACTTCATTATAATCTACCTTTTTTTCAATTAATTCAAGATGGACTAATTCCAGAGAAGAAGTTCCAACAAAAATCATGTTGACATTCAACCATGGTTTCCTCCTAAATTTCAATTTAGAATGACAGTATCCAAGTCCCATGTTATGCTCACGAAGGTAAAAATCTATGGGGACTTGAATTCCTTGTTCATTATGCCCATAGCCTTCACATCCATAAATGTATTTAGATAGAAGGTTGAAACTAGGTCCATAATGTGTTTGTAATTCCTGAGAAGGAGGATCTATGTAGAGAGCATCATTCCAATAGCGGGGATCATACTCCTCTACGAGATCATGATCATCCTTCTTGAAAGGAATAAAAACATTTACCTCTTTAACAAAAGCATGATTATCTTCCTCAACAAGGACACAACCATCCTCCTTAGCAGGGACATGATTTTTTTCCTCAACTGGAGGACAATCATCTTTCTTGATAGAAGTGTGTGAGACCATTGGAATGTCAAGATGGATAGGATCAACTTTGTACTCTTTGATGAAAGATTTGATGAATTCTAAGGATCCCCAATCATCACCAAGACATGAATTTGATTTAGAAGAAGAGGTAGAAGGGGTAGACTTAGGATTCTTAGCTTCAGGATGATCTCCTCTAGGTACATCCATCTCAAGAGCAGGCTTCAAAGTAGGCACTGCCAAAGAGGATGTCAATGCATTAGAAGATAATGAAGGAATGCAATTTTCAAGAGTGGAAGCAACCAAGGTTTGACTAGTAGCTTCCATTTCACAAAGGTGTATAGAATTAGGGTAAACCTCGATTGTAATTACCTTGTTATTAGCAAAAAAATTTATACAAGGATGCAAAGTAGAAGTTATGACTCCCAAAGCATGAATCCAAGGTCTTTCCAAGAGAATGTTATAAGGTAAAGGTCCTGACATGATATAGACCAAGGTGGGTACAATAAAGGGTACCAACCTCAAAGGAAAGATTATTGTGCCTAGGGATTGTTGACCAACATTATCAAATCCATGAATGTACAAAGAATAAGCCACAAGATAAGATGAATCAATCTTAATCTTAGGTAATAATTCAATGCTACATATGTTGAGAGATGAAACAGTGCCAACTAGAGCACGTGTAATACCTATGTTATTAATGTTGAATATTATCATTAGAGGATCCTCTTGCTTCCGTACTTTTTGTCACATCTCAAATTTTGATGCTACTTGAATTTACTTTATGTGGAACTGACATATGAATAATTCTATGTGGTAGAATAAATGTTATGTTATGTTATTTGAAAGATGAAATAAGTGAATTTTATTCTATTATAGAAAAGATGAAATGTGATGAATATGATTTTATTTTGAAAAGATGCAATAGAGGAAATGCTATTTTAGAATGATGAATTATATTGCTTCAATTTATATTTTCTTGGACACTAATCTATTAATGGGTTCCTGAGTTTTCATGAGTTGTAGGTTATTGAAGACCAAGGGTGTGGTTAAGCTAAAGGAAGCTAGCTACCTAGTAGGGTTAAGATGAAATGGTTTCTCTCGTACACACACAAACACTCAGTAAACATATAGATGCATTTAGAATTTTATTTAGTTAATTATTTTATATTGTTCTTACTTTATAGTTAGTTATTTAAATTAATTGATGGTAAATTAAAAGTACATAGAAATAAAAGAAATAGTTTTATTTTATTTAAATAATGATTTCATTTGAAGATTGAATGATATTTATTTATTATTTTGTGGATAATTGTGTTGCATGGAAAAAAAATCTGTGAGAGAGAAAACATTAGAAAATTAGAAAACTTGAAGAAAAGAAGTTAAATTTAGAAAACAAAACAAAAAAACAAAGAAAAACAAAGATGGGAAAAAGAGAGAAAATAATAAAAGATAATAAACTCTTATTCTTTCAACACAAAATATTCATTCAAAACTCCAAATTCATTTTCTCTATCTTTCATTCTACAAAAACAATAACTGAAGTAAAGTAGGGAATTTAACGAAAGTAGAAGAATAGTGGAAAGAGAAGGAGAACAAGAATGAGCCAAACGAAAAGTGTTTACCAGGTTTTATTCATTTTCCATTGTATTTAAATTCAGTTTGTGTGAAGAAATGGAATAATCTCTATTGATTTTATGTGAAAGAATTAAATCTCATTGTTGATATTTTGTTCGATTATATCCATTGTAATTTATGTGTTTGTTGTTTACAATTGTTTATCTTCTGTAAGAAAACTGAGAGCCATGGTTGTGCAAGTCTATATATATATATATATATATATGAAAAAAGAAAACCTGGCATTTCAAGTTTATGGACTAGTTTTCTCATAAATTAATAAAAAAAATAGAAAAAATAATCCATTCATAAAATAATTTATATTTTTTAAAACTAGAATTTTTCATCTATAATGGGTTTTAATTTCATAAAACAATTTTGAAAAAAACCCATCATATTTCTAAATTTAGTTTTTTTCTCTTGACATTGCCATGACCTTGTACTTGCAGGTCCAAAGCTAAGGGTTGGGTTGTCATGCCTTTTTTGAGCCTAATCTAATGAAAAAAATGTATTGTGAGTTTCAAAATTTTTGGAACAAGTACCCACTTTAAAATGGGTACCTATTTTAAAGCTGAAAAATGATACTTCCCCTGAATGTGGACCCAACTTCTTGCACTTACCCCTACTCATAGAATTTTAAATCTATACACTTTAAGTACAATGACATCAACTAGTTTTTTGAACTATGTAATATGTAATGAAAGAACTTGGCCAATGCAAGAATGTGATAGGAAATATATTGAAAATAATTTATAATAATATTACACTACAAGGGAAAAACCTCCAATAGTCATTAATAAATATTTTTGAAAGAGAAAGGAGGTAGGAGCTAGGATGTTTCCAAGGGATCACCAACATCTTTAAATTATTAAATTGATACTTAATTTGGCCAATCCATCTGCCACTTGGTTCCCTTCCCTGTAAGTGTGAAGGACAATATAATTCTTAATATTTTTTAGTAGTTATTGGATATTAAAGATAATGTCAGTGAGGTTCTAAGGTGGGTTTAAATTTCCAAAAATAACATCAATGATAATTTTTGGGTCCCCCTCAAGATATAAGTTCCTAATTATGATGGATAGAGCTATTTTGATTCCTAATAGCAGAGCAAGAGCCTCAACCTCATTGTAGGATTTCACACCTAGACCACTAGAATATGAAGTTATAAAGTTACATGTATGTGACCTCAAGATACCTCCTCCATGATTAGGTCTTGGGTTCCCTTTCGTTGAACCATCAAAGTTCAGCTTGCACCAGCCAACAAGGGGAGATTTCAAAATGGTATTCAATTGAGCAATATTTTTAGATCTATTAATATTTTTAATGTACAACATGATGCACCAATTTTTAGCAATGGATAGCTCCAAGGAGAAGAAGGATACTCAAGGTGATAATAGAAATATTCTCCATTAGGAGCTTGGAGAAGGCAAAGAATACTTCATCAACATTCTTGGAAGAATTCAAGAAGATACAATTTTTTCTCTCTTTCTAGATATATCAAACCAAGAAAGGGGGGATTTGAGCCTAAAGCTATTTTATAAGAGGGTGGGAGAATGGAGAGAACATAACATCCACAAATGAGGACATATTATCATTCATAATCAACATAGATCAAATTATTTCATGCATTTTTCTCAAACATCTTTAGAAAATTCACAATGGAAAAAAATGGGGCACCATTTCCTCCACCTTGTGAAAAATAAGACATCTATTGGGGAGGACAAAACCTCTCTTTTGGAGATTATCTTGGGTCAAAATTTTGTTGTGGACAACAGTCCACTAGAAAAAATTCACTTTTAGTGTTAAATTTTGGTTCCATATTTTAGCCCAAAATATGTTTTTGTTAGGGGGTCTAATAGTAGACCATAAGCAAACTTGATAGTAAAATAAACTTTGTTGTTCTAGGTCTATAGAATATTTTCCTCTCTAGGGAAGATAGGAATTCAAATTTATTTTACTAACTTTTGAAGGTCATTGGCTATTGTGATCAAATCCATCTGGTTGGGGAAACATTCTGATAGATCTTTCCATTGGTTAAATATTTCATTCTTGTATATATAATCAATGAACATTAGGCAAAAAATGACTAGCAATTGTTGTTAGTTTGTTGAAGGTTTGGTGAGAGCTAAGTGTAAGATTTGGCTATGGAGATAGCCACCCAAGATCTAAAGGCCTATGGAAAGCACAAAATACTCAAAAGATCAATATGACAAGAATAAACTATATTCCTATCAATGAATGCAAACAGAGTCAATGTAGTAGTGTGTATAATGTGTGAGAGAGCCCTTGGTTATATAGCCAAGGTGAGACATAAGATGCCATAAGATTATGACAAGTGTCTTAATCATATGACATGAGACAACTTGAAAAAACTACCTAGGTCACATGTGTTAGTTTTCAAGAGATAAGATAAAAAATAATGACAACTAACACCTTCTAGAAAGAATCTTACAACCTAAGTAAACTTAATATGTGAATATGTCCACTAATTACCTAGTAAGTGAAATAACTAGGTACAAGAAATTTACTCACACCAACATCCCCCCTTAAGTGAAACTTAGGGAGGAGATTATTATGCAAATAACACCAAGATGAAAAGATGGGTCCCAATGACTAGGCCATGTTAGGTACCTATGAACAAATGCAAAAGAAATCTCTCACAACTAGAGAAAAGGAGAAAACCCAGTGGGACAAAACTCCTCCCCAAAAGAGAGAAACAAAACAAGAAATTTATCTCAAAAATATAAGGACAAAACCTCGAGTGAGGAAAAAGTACCCCCTAGAAGAGATGATGAAGAAAGTTCATGCAACCCCCCTTAATGGAGAGTCCCTACTTAAATGTCACTATGTCAAGAGTCCCCAATCTTAACTGAAGAAGGAGACAATGTAAAATAATGTGATGAATGATGTAGAGCAAACAAAGGATGGTGATGAGTCCTCCAAATTTTGTTCTACAAGAATGCCAAAAAGTGACAAACACTGATAGAAAGAATTAGGTACAATTGCAGAAGATGCCACATAATTGGTGACTGAGCTGAAACTGTCAACTCATGAGTAATTGTAGAATCTGTCGATGAAGAACTACAGATGAATCCACATTGGTATATCCAAGTATCAACTAGACACTCTCTTGATAGATTGGTATATCCCTATCTTAACTAGAGATAGGTACCAAGTCTATGGATGTAGAACCGAACTTCTGAAGATAGGTAGATTGCTTGCAAAATAGGATTCTCTATATGGTATCTAGTCCATCACACTGAAATGCATGGGTAACCTACTGTTGCATTCGCTATGTATATAGGAACTAATATTGGATACAAAGATCAATACAAAGAAGCATAAAATGTGACAAAGTATATTGAAATAGCAAGATTGTGGCACTTTATTTTAGTGCAATTACAACATTAGAAGAGGAGAACTACAACAATCATGATGCAAATCTAGAAATGTTGAAGAAGAAGCCAACCAAAAATTCCTCGAAGCAAAGGACCGTGAAAGATCCCCTCCAAGTGGATGTCCGTAGGAGCAACTAGCTCCCATTTGGCTGTCAGTTGGTGGAGAAAATGGTACAAGACATGGCTATGGAGATAGCCACCCAAAATCTAAAGGCCTATGGAAAGCACAAAATACTCAGAAGATCCATATGATAAGAATAAATTGTATTCCTATCAATGAATGCAAAAAGAGTCAATGTAGTAGTGTATACAATGTGTGAGACATAAGGTGTCATAAGATTATGACAAGTGTCTTAATCATATGACATAAGACAACTTGAAACAACTACCTAGGTCACATGTGTTAGTTGTCAAGAGATAAGATAACAACTAATGACAACTAACACCTTCTAGAAATAATCTTACAACCTAAGTAAACTTAACATGGGAATATGTCCACTAATTACCTAGTAAGTGAAATAACTAGGTACAAGACATTTATTCACACCAACACTAAAGGGTTGCTAGGTTAACCAAATATCCTCCCAAAACCTAATAGTTCTATCATTTCCAAATTTCCACCTCATCCCTTTTAGAAGTAAACTCATAGAATTAAGACCATTGTTATAGATTAAAGATCCTTTTGGTAAGCCTACCTTAGAAATAAAATTATTATCTAGGGAGTTTCCTAAGTACTTGGCTCTCATTAATTATCCACATTTCTTATTTTCTTTGATTAGAATCCAATCAACTCTAGTCCGTAAAGCCTTATTTGTCAATTGTATTTTTTGGATGCCCAAGCCACCATGTAGTTTTGGGTGACAAACCTTATCCAAGTTGATGAGGGAAATTATTCTTTTTTCCTCAACCCAAGTCCATAAAAAAATCTCTACATTTGTTTAAATTTCTCTGCTAAGTACTTAGGAATTTTGAATAGAGAGAGAAGGTAAATAGGAATGCCTTGCCGGGAAGCTTTGAGCAATTAGAATTTTCTAGCATGGGAGAGGATTTTGACCTTTCCATTCAATGAGTGTTCTTTGAATCCTCTCCAAGACCGAGTTCCAAAAGGATAGAGTGACCTATCTAACCATTAAAGGTAGACCAAGATAAGTATCCAAGATTTGAGCATCAATGTACCCCAAGATTGCTATGGTTTTATATTGAAGCTCCAAGGAGGTCTTAAAGAAGTAAATATCAATTTTCTTAAAATGAATGCATTGAATCGCAAAAGTAGCATAATATTCTAGGAACTATTTCCCTCTTCTCTCCTCCAATACATAAGCATGTTCAAAAAGGATGTCATCCATGAATTGTTGGAAAAAATAAGGGTAAACAAAGGTGGCAACTTTGATGCCTTTAAGCTCCCCTATTCTAATCATAGTCTTAATATTTATCCCAATAACTTCTACCATTATAATGATTAGGTAGGGGGATAATGGGTCCCACTTCCTGGTACCTTTGCTAATATGGAAGAAACCCCAGGGGATACCATTGACCAACACTGAGAATTTGACAACAGTGATACACTCATGAATTAAATTAATTACATTATTTTGAAAACCAAAACTCTTAAGAACCTTGAATAGAAAGTTCTATGAGACCTTGTTGTAGACTTTTGAAATGTCAAGTTTGAAATTCATACCTTGTTTGTTACTCCTATCCATTGAATGAATAACTTTCTGAGTGGTCAATGTGGCATCTAGGATCTATTTTCTAATTACAAAACCATTTTGACATTGAGAAAATGACTTATCAAGTAAGGGTTAAATCCTTGACGCCAAATTTTAGAGAGCACCTTGTAGGTTGTGTTACAGAGGCTAATTGGTCTAAAATGAGCAACATATTTAAGGTTATCAATATTTGAGACTAGGGCAATAAAAGTGTTGTTAATTTATCTAAGCACCTTCCTAGTCCTAACAAAGTCTCTAGTAGCATCAGTGAAATATTTCCCAACGATACCCAAAAATTCCTGATTAAAATCAAGGGGACAATCATTCAAACCCATGGATTTGAAGTCACCCATGGAGAATATTTTTTCCTTGAATTCATCACCCATGATAGGATGAGTGATTGAGATATTATCTTGATGGGTGAGTAATGAGGGGATACAATTCAACAACTTCTCAACTAGAGTAGAGGAGGTAGGAATAAAATGTGCAGTAAGTAGAGACTCAAAAGGTGTTCTCCCAATCTTCTATTATTCTTGGTAAAGAGTTGACCTTGGAGGTCAATATCCATAAGAATAGCAACATTTAGAAAGTCTGAAAAAATTGTCATACTATCCAAAAACTCCATAATTCCCCCTAAATTTTCATAAGGATATAAGGGGTTATTAAAATATTTAGCAACCACCCAATAGGCTTCTTTGTTAGCATTAATCATGGAATAAATATTGCCAAACCTCTTTTCTTGTATTTCTCAAATTTGGTGCATAAAGTCTTAACATTATCCATTCTTTATTAGCAAAACATAACTTAACTTCTAGACTATTTCTTGAGTAGCTAAAATATGAACCCCAACAATTTTTTGGATTCCACATGGTGAAAATCCCTCTAGATGCACCACTAGCTTCAATGATTAAGTAATCTACATATAGATATGGTCTTAGTGACAAATCTAAATTTTTCTTTAGATATTTTGAATTCTTGTAAAATAATAATACCAATCTTGTTGTCAAAAATGTAGCTTTTCAATAAAAAATTATTTTCAAGACTATTGGGTCCCCTAATATTCCATGATAGAATCCTCATTTACAGTTTTTTTTGAAAGAAACTTATAGAGTAGCTTTCCTTCCATTGGCAATTTCACGAGTTGCTTCCCTAAGTCTGGTTTCTTACTAGGAAGGCCTTTCATCCTTTGCATCCACCCCTACATCAACAAATTTCTTAGAAAGGCCTTTACCCTTATATTTAGCTATAGTCTAGCCCTATTGGTTAGCATGGGGATCCTCCTTCATAGCATCCATATTGTTGGGAGTAATAAGACTATTTGGGTTATCTTTTAAAAGCTCTCAATTCTCAACATTATTTTCAATGTTGTCTAGTTGGGCCTTGTGTTCTAGATTTGATGGAAGAGGGGAAGCCCCCTTCACTGAACCTAATAATTATTCTTGGTCCATCTTGGAGGGGAGCTCCCCATTCTCCATGTCTTCTAATGATACTGTGTTAATATTAGTCTTAGGGGCCACTCCCCCACCATAAAAATTTTTTGGAGAAGAGGAACCATGTCGAGAATAACTAGTTGACTATCTATTTGCGAATCCAACTCCAAACTATTTTTATCTAATTCTATAACAATTGAATCTAGACACACCAAACCATCAAGAGTAGGATCATAAGGTAGGTGTTTATACTCTAAATATTCATGATGATAAATGACTATATTTAGTATGTCCTCTTGGAAGGGGTAATCCTCTGACCCATCAATTTTATCTTTAGGCTTATCAATCGATTCCAAACCATGCTTATATTTTCCTTTAATAGCCATGAATTGGGTAATAATATGAGAAATATTTCCATAATTTTGGTAGAAAACCATTGAGTTTTCATACTGGATAGGTTAAATCCATTTCCCAAACTTAGACTCAATAGTTATGGAAGTTGGAAGTCTTACAAACTTCAACTATAACACATAATCTAAAAAAAACTAACCTATTTTTCTCCTTTGTAACCTTGTCTGATGTGAAAAGGTGCCCAAAGGAATTAATAATACAATTAAATATTTCATAATCCCAAAATTCTAACAAGAGGCCCAAAAGATGAACCCAAACTAGAGCACTTTTATTCAAATTTTCCATTGGATCAAACCCTGAACTCCAATGACAAAGAGAAAGATGAATTTTTCCATAAATCCATGACCTTCTATTAAGAACATGAAGGAGATCATCATAGGACATAAATTTAAAGAGGAACATACCTCCTACCATAGTGTAAACGAAGACGCTTCTCTTTAGCTTCCATTTGGTCAAGGCCCATTTCCTAACAAGATCAATTTTGAGTCATAGAGAGAACTTCCCTATTAGTGTGTTTTCCATTGAGGATACAATTCTATTGATAGTAGAATCTTACAGCTTAATAGTAGTTCCCTCCTCCGACACCAACAACTTTGTGACATCATTCCCAGTCACATGTTCCCCTTGGTCACTACCATGAGGGCATGCTTCCAAACCATGGATCCACCAATCAAAGAACCAAAAAAATTCCTTGAGGGACTTCCCAATGAAATACCACTAGCACACAAGGAAGGGGGGAGCTATAGGGATTTCCCTTGGATATCTAAATCCCATTCCCACTCAAAATTGAAGATAAAATTTTAAAATTTGTAACCAAAGAAAACTCCTACTTGCTAGTATGCTAGAATATGTTATTATAGATGCTAGGAATTGATTTTCCATTATGCTAAAACTTAGGGACTTGATTAGATGAAAAACTCAAAATCTATAAATTTATTGACCATTGTTTTAGTTGAGATCCACACTTGTATAACTAATCTCCATTCATATGGAACTAATTTGGTACATATATCTAAGCTTTCATAGAAGTGAATCGACAAGTAATGGAAGATTGTAACATATTACTTCAACTCATTTCATGTGTCTAAAGTGGGAGTCTACAAACATTGCTTTGGAACTTTCTAAGTGAGGATCTTGTTATCCTTATTCATGTAAATTGGTAGAGTAGCTCAACAACTTTGGAATAATGATCAAAGACAATAAATAAGCATGTAATATACCTAGTTTGATGATGTGATTATGATTCTTTATGATTCTACTATTATACTCTCTTGTGAATTATCATTTAAGGATTCCTAGGTGATCTATACATGATTTTAAAAATGAATAATGAGTATCCTTAAGAACAACATAACACACAAATCTACACAAACTTGAGGTGTTGGCTCATGACAACTACTGAAAACTTTGGAAAGGTTTAAATTTTTTTTATAGATTTGATAGTTTTAGGTTCAATTCTACAATCATAGAATAACCCAAGTCAATTCCACACATGCAATATGATCTAAAGTGGTGAATAAAAGATCTAGGAATCAAGACCATTTTTTTGGAATGGGTGATGATGGGAAAAATAGATAATGTCATGATCCAAGTCTCATGAAAGAATATGCTACTTGTCAACTTCTTATTATATGATTAACACTCTAATCAAAGTGATTTTAACATAAGGTTCAAAGAATTATGAGAATGTTATCTTCACCATTATAAAAATATAAAAGGATGTACAAATTAGTTAACTCTAAAAAGGGGTGTATAAGTTGGGCACAAAAATAAAGAAAAAAGAGCATGGGCATGCAATTTTTACTATGTCAAGAGCATAAATATATGTACAAATTAATTAACTTTAAAAGGGGTGTAAAAAAATTTAACAAAAAAAACTTCCCTTGAGATTAACGTAGGCTAATCCAATGAAATGCTTGTAACCAACAAAAATTAACCTAGATTAATTATTTGTGGTCCATGGACTAGTGTATTATGAAATTTAATGCTAAGCTATAAATAGGAAATTTAATGTATAAGGGTAGTTAGCTATTGATGACTTAAGAATGAATGTTGTTTGTTGAAGATTGTGTTATTTGATCATTTCTTTCTTGAAAGTATAATATCTCTATCAATAAAGTACCTTGTAGGTCCTAAGTTTAATCTATGTTTTGTTTGGGATCAAGTTTCTATGTGTCGATCTAGTCTATTTCTATAGTTCATCTTATTTGTCTAGATCTAACATGCACAACTAGATTCAACTCTTCTTGCTTTGTTTCTTTCTTTGCTTTGGGCTTAGTAGTATTTAAAAATATCTAGGAAGGGTTGTTGTTGTGTCACTAAAGGACACATTATCCTATGAGAACCTATAGAAATATGTGTACATTGTTGAAAAATAGATAGCAAGCATCCTCAATTGATGTATGTATATTAATTACTCCTTTTAGTGTACCAAATCCAAATGTTTTGGTATTGATTGCTCCTTTAATTATCTAAAATGAGAGAGGATCAATGAGAGGTTTTTAGATGATAAATCAATGCTAATGGATACATTTAAATGCTAGCATATAGCATCAAATTTTATAATAAATGTACTTAGTCAACTAAGGGTGAGAAATGGCCAACAATCAATTGTAATTTAAATTTAAATTTTGAGAAGTGAGGTCAATTCCATGATTGTAGGGACAACCTCATGAATGTGGAAATGACCCAAGGAGGGTAAACATTCAAATCTAGATGGATAACAACTTCATTTGGGTACATGTATGGATAAGTATAATATCCACAAGGCTTAGGTGAATGCATAACATACATTGGACTTTCAATATTCCCCTATCACCTTTAAGGTTCATATGGGCCTTTCATTTTAATACCACTTTATACATATAATTTTTAAATGGTACAATTTGTATATTTGTTTCACTTTTCATTTCATTTCTTATTATTTTGAGAGAATGTATGTATATGCATATGAATATAATATATATGTGTGTGTATGTGTATGTATATGTATATGTATATTATGTATATATAGAATGGTGAAATAAAAATTTCATTACTAATTGTAGACATGTAAAATTGACCTAAAACCTATTAGACATACTAAATGACATTTTCACATCATCAACATCATTATCATCAAACATCATTGCATTTCACATCAATTGCATTCAAAACCCTAATTTCCCCTATTAATTGAATAATACAACATTATTTAATTAATTCACTTTTTCATCATTTTTGACTAATTATATAAATTCCATTTATTTAATAAAGTACTGAAAACCATATTTCTACTATTAATTGAATAAAACGACATTATTTAATTAATTCACATTTTTCATCATTTTGACCAATTAAATAAATTGCATTTATTTAATAAAGTCATAATCTTCACTTTTTTCGTCCTAATTAATTAAATAATACCAATTATTATTTTTTTATGCGAAAGGCGATAAGCCTATATAATATATTAATATTAATAGCTAGTTACAAAATAGCCATGAATGGCAGAGAGCAAAAAGATCCAAAATGAATGCAACAACTATAAGCATTCATCTACTACCTGTACTCCATATGCAGTAACGATTGCTCCTTACATATGTAACCCTATACATATTAACCTTATACAAAATTTTACTACTTATAACCCCATACATTATCATATTTCATCATACCATCCTTACTCACAAACCCTTTTTACATAACATTTACTAAAAAGAGACAGATTTGTCACCTCCCCTACGAGGACAATAGATAGAATTTTCATCTTGCACTCCTTGTGAAAATAACTAAATCACTAAATCACTTTATTCCCCTAAGTCGATTAAATTATTAAATTATAATAACTTAATTAACTCATTTTTTCCCTCCAAATTTGAATAAAGGAAATAAACTATTCAAATTATCATCAAAAATTAATTCAAACTAATACAACTTTGTTTGCAAAAAGTCAAACTTGATTTGCACGTTCAACTCCAAAATGAATGAATTAATTAAATCAATTAATTAATCATTTGCAACCACTTTTCCTGATTGAGTAAATTATGATCCCCTAATTTTTGAATATATTCCTAATAGAACAATCTATTCCTGATTGACCAAATTATGATCCCTTGACAAATCAATCTAATTCCTAACTAATCAATCTATCTCTCGATCCCATAGATCATTCAATCTATTCTTCAATCACACAAATTGTGCAATCTATTTTGCACAAATTATTCATGTATAAATCCTCTCAACAACCTTCAATCATCAATCTTGATTCAACATTGTTTAGTCCTAATCGTTCATTTCAAATCACAATTTCTATATAACAAACCTGTTTCCTCACAAAAAAGGATCAGAAGAATCAACTCATTTTGCACAACGAAGTACTGCCAATATTCCTAATCACCATTGATAGAGCTTCGACATTTCTTCGATCAATCAACACACAACACATCAAAAACTTCTTGCACACAACAATGGAGGCTTCACAGTGATATGAACAACCCGACATCAAGCAAATATACTCTGACATGGGATGGTAACCTTTACTTTTCTTTGAATTCAATTTGGTAATTGTAGGATTTCAATTGTGTGTTCTTCAATAGCTTAGAAAGTCATTTCATGAGTGAAGGAATAGATCTAGGATTTGTGTTTTTGATAAATAGATTAGATTTTATTTCATTTACATTTGTCTTGTTTTACACTCCTATGATTTTCTCCCTCACACACCAATGTTTATAAAGACTTTTCATTTTAACAGTATATATAATTTTGTAATGATAAAATTTGTATTCTTATATTTTTAATACAATTTTGAATTATTTAAAAGAATATATGTCTAAAAGTTATAATGTAACGTAAGTGAGATCTTCAAAAGATAAAAAGCTTTCATGCCAACAGAGCCTCATGCTATCCGTACTGAATTCAAAATTTAAATACTTGCAGCTATGCTTGACTAAAAAAAAAAACATGTGGAATTCTCACGTTGATTTGAACAAGATAAGACGTATGTAGAAATGCTCTAATGCACCAATCTCATTGATATATAAGGGAAAATACATTACAATTAAAATGCACATCTCGTGACATGAATGCACCAAAATTGGTTTAATGCAAAAGTAGTGCTACAAGCCAAAACATTCTATTTCAATAAACCAAAAAGGTTTGAAATGGTGTAGTGGACGAGATGACTTTGATAGTCATATGGCTATATTTAGGAAGGGGTAAAATTATAGATAAATTGTCTAAGTTTAGAAAGTAATTTTGAATAAATAATGTATTTAATAAATATGGATGATTGTAAAATTTAAATTTTGAGTGGATATTTGAAATCAATCGTTTATACATATATATTTTTTTCATGGGTGATTCAATTATTATGATCAAGAGATTATTTTAAAAAATTGTTGTATTCAATTGTTTATGTGGTAAATTTAAGAATATTTAATAGCCTGAGCAATTAAAATAAGCTAAAAGAGTTTAGGGACAATCAAAGAAAAGTAATGCTAGTTTTAACAAGTAAAAGAAGAGAAAAGAAATAAATAATAGCTCCCAAAAAAGATTTTGCTTCTATTTCTTAGACCATTCAAGTATTACTTGTAGGAGTAGCAATCTAAATGTTGCAACCTTAAACAAGTGATATACCTAGTGTAATCATAGGTACTTGTTGACAACTAAAATGACATGCATCAACATTACAAGGTATATTTTTTTCTTGAAAGGAGATAACTCTTTCTGAGGTTTATATTTCCTAGTCTACAGACACTTGGGTAACCCAAAGGTTGATGATAATTTTTTCTATTCAAGGGGCTATGTTAAAACTGAAAAATTACAATACAAGGTTGAGTCTATAAGAGAAATATGAAGGTTTTCTTAACACCTCTCCCAAAGTGTAGTAATAAGAAATGCACGCAAACTTAATATATCATACAATTTAGTATCAAATACAAGACTACATAAAACCACAATGCGAGTTCTAAAGAATTAAAATTCCTAATTTACTCCTACATCTACTAGATTTCAAAGAAAACCAAAAGACAAGGGGAGGAGAGAGATTTTAGAATATGCATGCATTAATCTAAGGATAATATTATGCACATAGCTAGAAGTCCAATATTATGCAATCTTCAATGGTGAATCAATTTGTAAGGTAAGTACACACAATCACCATATTTTATGTGCAAATTAAGTATATAAAGCTTAGGTTCTATTAGTAAAGATATCATATAACTCTTGATCTTGATTTAATCATTTTTAAATGAGTTACAAATATAATCTTGCAGTACCACTACTTAGTTCAGATAAACTATGAAAATAAAACAAATTATTCCAAAAGATAAAATAATCTAATCTATTAGAAAATAGTCATTTAGACCTTGTTTCTCCAACAATTTACAATAGTAGGAAACCAAGTCTATATATTTCCAAGATCATAATCATGTGCGACTTCCTCTTCTAAGTTGTTCACAAACATATATGCTCCAAACCAACAAGGTGTATAATATTTTCTTGGCATAAAATTCATAGACAAAATCTAATCTAAAATCCCCCTAAGGAAGTGGTTCCATTAATTTTCTTTATCACTAAAGGATGTTGATTGGATTAGATTTTGTGCCAACTTGGGATAAAATCCCCATTAGATGTTTCCACATGGCATATCTTAGCAATCAAATTCCTTGATTTATGTCATTTAGTAATCGCCAATAGGCATCCTTTTCTTGCAAAGAGGATCCCTTCACTCCTCAAAGTGCACAAGGGTGCCACATGGAAACTGGGGTATGCTTTGAAACTGCCTGCCATGGGGAAGTCTTTTCATGAAGCAAAAACCGCCAAAGCTGTGAAATAAAAAAGTAGACTAGAGTTGGACGCTCAACTTACAAACTGCACCCAACTAAGCGCTAAGGCATACATTTCTCAAAAGAGTGGATTTAATCCATAGTTACATAACAATTTTTTTGGATAATAAGTGTAAAATATATTTGCATTTAAATTTTTGTCTCATGTGGTATGATGTTTAATAATGTGACCAAAAAGGACCAAATGGAAATCTGTGTATTTGGGATTGTTGATTAAAATCAAATCAAGGGTTCATGTGACTTCCCATTTTAATAGTGTTCTGATAATCTCATGAGAAGGGATCATTGATTATAAATGAATCAGTGGCTACACATTATCTTTGTGTTCATGTATTTTAGCTAATATTTAATTATCATTTTAGCTATATTTTTAAACCCTTGTAATGATTGATGATCAAGATATATCATTTACAAGATCAACATTGAAAAAATGGTTGATAGGTAAAGCGTCTATTATTTTACTTTATATTTGATCATTAGGCATGTGCAAAAAGATGGGGGACTGGAAAGTGGCCACAAATAATTTTTAGTCAATATAAGGCATAACACAAGCATGGTATAATATGCTCACATTACAACATGTTTTTGTTATGTCTTGGTAGTGATTAATACTAGGCTTGGTCACTACCAAACCATAATGCAAGTGTGTTATAATGTGCTTGTATTATTCCTATCTTAAAAATAGAATACAAAGCCATAATTTTATCTCTCCCTCTATGTCTCTCTCCATCTCTTGCTCTCCCTCTTTCTCTATATATGTCTATCTCTTCCTCTGTATCAATTTTCCATAGCTGTTATTCTATTTTATAAAGCAATTTCAAAAAAAATCTCTTTGGGGGCACTGCCCTTGAACCCTTGCCAAGGGTGGATACAAAATTTGTCAACACCCCTTGGACCCCCAAGCAAGAATAGTGGTGGGGAAATCACCCTGGAATCCCCCAATTAGGTACTAATATCCAAACATCTCTAAAACAAAACCTCTAAATTGAAAGAAGGTAGCAAGCTCCATTACTAATAAGGAGAGAGATAAATATGGAGAGGGAGATGGAGAAATAAATAAAGAGAGAGGGGAGAGGTTTAGAGAGGTAAAGAGAGGGATAGATGGGGAGATAGAAAGATAGAGATATGGAGAGATATAGGGGTAGAGATATGGAGAGATAAGTAGATAGAGATAAAGAGAGGGAGAGATAGAAGGAGAAATATGAAGATATATAGATAGAGGGAGAGAGATAGAGATGCAAATAGAGATATAAATATATAGGTCTAGGAAGAGAGAGAGGGAGATAGAGGGAGAGAGGGAGAGAGATAGAGATGGAGAGATAGATAGATAGAGATAGAGAAATACATAAATGGTGACACAAAGTGATTGAGAGATAGAGATATAAGGATATATAGAGAGAGAGATGGAGAGAGGGTGAGATAGAGAGGGAGAGAGAAAGAGACATATAAATATATGGGAAGAGAGAGAGGATGGAGATAAAGAGGTAAGGAGGGAGGGAGGGGGAGAGATAAAGAGATAGAGATAGAGAAAGGGAGAGAGATAGGTAGATAATGAGTGAGTGAGAGAAGATGGGGGAGAGATAGCTCTATATATATATATATAGATAGAAATGAATATATGTGTAGAGAAAGACATGGATTGATAAAAGGAGCAAGAGGAAGATAGAGATATAGAGTAGGAGAGGTAGATTAAATAATAGAGATAGGTGGAGATAAAGAGATAGAGAGGGAGAGGGAGAGAGAGAGATAAGTAGATATAGATAGCAAGGGTCGAAGGGAGAAAAAGAATGTCATAGAGACAAGTAATAGAGAGAGATACACTAAGAGGGAGAGAGGGAGATAGAGATAGGAAGAGAGATAGATATAGAGATAGGGAGAGAGAAACATGTAGTGTGTGTGTGAGAGAGAGAGAAATAGATATGGAGATAAACATAGAGGGAGGGAGATGGAGAGAGAGAAATAAAGAGATGAGGTAGGATAAGTAGAGAGATATAGAAAGAGGGAGTGTTAGGGAGAGAGGGATCTCAAGACGAAGAGATATCTAGAGATAGATATAACTTGGGAAAGATAGAGGGGGAAGATAAAGTGAGATATAGGTAGAGGAAGAAAGAGGAGAGAGAGAGAGAGTAAGGAAAATGGAGAGATATGTAGAGGGAGAGATAAAATGAGAGAGGGAGAGAGGGAAAGAGAGGAGGGGAAATATAGAGGGGTAGAAAGAGAAGGGAGATAAAGATATAGAGGTATAAAAAGGGAAAGAGATAGGTAAAGAGGGATAGAGAAGGAGAGGGGAGAGGAGAGGGATAAATAGATAGAGAGGGATATATATATATATATATAGAGAGAGAGAGAGAGATAGGTACATAGATCTAATTAGATAGATAGGGAGAGAGGGATAGGGAGGAGAGAGAGATAGGTAGAGAGGGAGAGAGAAGTAGAAGGGGGGAGAGGGAGAGAACTGTATAAAGAGAGGGAGAGAGATGAAGAGAGGGGGAGAGAGAGAAATATAGATAGGGTGGGAGAAATAGGGAGTATGTGTGTGTATGAGTGAAAGAGAGATATAGAGATATAGATAGAGAGGGTATGGATATATATAAATAGAGAGAGAAGTAGAGAGATATAAAAAGAGGGAGTGATAGGGAGAGAGGGAGAGAGAGGGAGAGAGAGAGGGAGAGAGATGGAGAGAGATGGATATAAAGAGGGGTAGAAAGATGAAGATATATATAGATATAGATATAACTTGGGAAAGATAGAGGGGGAAGAGAAATGGAGAGACATAGGTAGAGAGAGAGAAAGGGAAAGGGAGAGATAAAAAGATAAGGAGAAACAAGGATAGGGGAAATAGATAGATAGATAGATAGATAGAGAGGTAGAGAGAGGGAGAGATATAGGCGTAGATAGAGATGGAGAGATAAGAAGATAGAGATAAAGAGAAGCAAATAGAGATATAGATATAGAGGTCTAGGAAGAGGGATGACATAGAGGGATGGATAGAGAGAGGGAGAGGTATCTATAGATAGAGACATAGTCAAAGATAGAGGCAGAGAGAAATAGGTAGAGAGATAAAGAGAGGTAGAGGGAAAGATAAAGATCCCTTATTACATTTACACACTTATTTGGGCCCTTTTAATTAATTATGCTTAATTATGCCTTAGTTGGCCCTTTAATTCATTTTCCAAGCCTATTTAATTAAATTTTTTGAAAGAGAAACCCAAAACTTATTAATGCCTAAACATAACACTTCACAATGAGCAATGTGTGTCCTAGGTTTATGGACCTGCAAATGGGTCCTCCCTAAACCTTAGGACCTAAATCTAAATTATCTTTTTGGTAGTATTTTAACATTTTCAAATCCATAATTCAATGTCGCCTTGTGATATTTAAATTTTGGGAAATTAAAGATACATACCTATAAATACAAGGTTATTTCACTATTTCATCTAAGTAATCTATATTTTTCATGCAAACATTCCTAAATAAAATATTGTAATCAAGATCATTCAAGATCTGACATATCAATTTTTTATTGTAGCATTCAAGATCCACTATCATGTCAAAGTCTTCACATCATGCATGTTTCTGAGCTAACATTGTGATGTAGGTTTCAAGATCAAGTTCAATCATTCAAAGCATCAAATCAAGCATTAAGATCTACATCCATTGAATCCATTTCATGTAAGTTGCAGATCTCCATTCAAAGGTTTAACCAAGGGTTTGTTGAGTGGTAACATAACATTGTTCATTCATCATTCCTTCTTTCATGTTTTATTTCAAT